>OY970827.1:80161368-80333437 GCA_963853835.1 Calendula officinalis | reverse complement strand
TAAACCCTAAACCTAAACCTTAACTTAAACCTAAACCCTAAACCTTACCAACCTTAAACCTTAACCTAAACCTAAACCCTAAACCGCTAAACCCTAAACCCTAAACCTATAACCCCTAAACCCTAAACCTTAAACCCTAAACTTAAACTTAAACCCTTAAACCTTAAACCCTATTACCCTAAACCCTGAAACCCTTTAAACCTAAACACTAAACCCTAAACCCTAAACCCTAAACCCTAAACCCTAAACCCTAAACCCTAAACCCTAAACCCTAAACCCTAAACCCTAAACCCTAAACCCTAAACCCTAAACCCTAAACCCTAAACCCTAAACCCTAAACCCTAAACCCTAAACCCTAACCTCTAAACCCTAAACCCTAAACCCTAAACCCTAAACCCTAAACCCTAAACCCTAAACCCTAAACCCTAAACCCTAAACCCTAAACCCTAAACCCTAAACCCTAAACCCTAAACCCTAAACCCTAAACCCTAAACCCTAAACCCTAAACCCTAAACCCTAAACCCTAAACCCTAAACCCTAAACCCTAAACCCTAAACCCTAAACCCTAAACCCTAAACCCTAAACCCTAAACCCTAAACCCTAAACCCTAAACCCTAAACCCTAAACCCTAAACCCTAAACCCTAAACCCTAAACCCTAAACCCTAAACCCTAAACCCTAAACCCTAAACCCTAAACCCTAAACCCTAAACCCTAAACCCTAAACCCTAAACCCTAAACCCTAAACCCTAAACCCTAAACCCTAAACCCTAAACCCTAAACCCTAAACCCTAAACCCTAAACCCTAAACCCTAAACCCTAAACCCTAAACCCTAAACCCTAAACCCTAAACCCTAAACCCTAAACCCTAAACCCTAAACCCTAAACCCTAAACCCTAAACCCTAAACCCTAAACCCTAAACCCTAAACCCTAAACCCTAAACCCTAAACCCTAAACCCTAAACCCTAAACCCTAAACCCTAAACCCTAAACCCTAAACCCTAAACCCTAAACCCTAAACCCTAAACCCTAAACCCTAAACCCTAAACCCTAAACCCTAAACCCTAAACCCTAAACCCTAAACCCTAAACCCTAAACCCTAAACCCTAAACCCTAAACCCTAAACCCTAAACCCTAAACCCTAAACCCTAAACCCTAAACCCTAAACCCTAAACCCTAAACCCTAAACCCTAAACCCTAAACCCTAAACCCTAAACCCTAAACCCTAAACCCTAAACCCTAAACCCTAAACCCTAAACCCTAAACCCTAAACCCTAAACCCTAAACCCTAAACCCTAAACCCTAAACCCTAAACCCTAAACCCTAAACCCTAAACCCTAAACCCTAAACCCTAAACCCTAAACCCTAAACCCTAAACCCTAAACCCTAAACCCTAAACCCTAAACCCTAAACCCTAAACCCTAAACCCTAAACCCTAAACCCTAAACCCTAAACCCTAAACCCTAAACCCTAAACCCTAAACCCTAAACCCTAAACCCTAAACCCTAAACCCTAAACCCTAAACCCTAAACCCTAAACCCTAAACCCTAAACCCTAAACCCTAAACCCTAAACCCTAAACCCTAAACCCTAAACCCTAAACCCTAAACCCTAAACCCTAAACCCTAAACCCTAAACCCTAAACCCTAAACCCTAAACCCTAAACCCTAAACCCTAAACCCTAAACCCTAAACCCTAAACCCTAAACCCTAAACCCTAAACCCTAAACCCTAAACCCTAAACCCTAAACCCTAAACCCTAAACCCTAAACCCTAAACCCTAAACCCTAAACCCTAAACCCTAAACCCTAAACCCTAAACCCTAAACCCTAAACCCTAAACCCTAAACCCTAAACCCTAAACCCTAAACCCTAAACCCTAAACCCTAAACCCTAAACCCTAAACCCTAAACCCTAAACCCTAAACCCTAAACCCTAAACCCTAAACCCTAAACCCTAAACCCTAAACCCTAAACCCTAAACCCTAAACCCTAAACCCTAAACCCTAAACCCTAAACCCTAAACCCTAAACCCTAAACCCTAAACCCTAAACCCTAAACCCTAAACCCTAAACCCTAAACCCTAAACCCTAAACCCTAAACCCTAAACCCTAAACCCTAAACCCTAAACCCTAAACCCTAAACCCTAAACCCTAAACCCTAAACCCTAAACCCTAAACCCTAAACCCTAAACCCTAAACCCTAAACCCTAAACCCTAAACCCTAAACCCTAAACCCTAAACCCTAAACCCTAAACCCTAAACCCTAAACCCTAAACCCTAAACCCTAAACCCTAAACCCTAAACCCTAAACCCTAAACCCTAAACCCTAAACCCTAAACCCTAAACCCTAAACCCTAAACCCTAAACCCTAAACCCTAAACCCTAAACCCTAAACCCTAAACCCTAAACCCTAAACCCTAAACCCTAAACCCTAAACCCTAAACCCTAAACCCTAAACCCTAAACCCTAAACCCTAAACCCTAAACCCTAAACCCTAAACCCTAAACCCTAAACCCTAAACCCTAAACCCTAAACCCTAAACCCTAAACCCTAAACCCTAAACCCTAAACCCTAAACCCTAAACCCTAAACCCTAAACCCTAAACCCTAAACCCTAAACCCTAAACCCTAAACCCTAAACCCTAAACCCTAAACCCTAAACCCTAAACCCTAAACCCTAAACCCTAAACCCTAAACCCTAAACCCTAAACCCTAAACCCTAAACCCTAAACCCTAAACCCTAAACCCTAAACCCTAAACCCTAAACCCTAAACCCTAAACCCTAAACCCTAAACCCTAAACCCTAAACCCTAAACCCTAAACCCTAAACCCTAAACCCTAAACCCTAAACCCTAAACCCTAAACCCTAAACCCTAAACCCTAAACCCTAAACCCTAAACCCTAAACCCTAAACCCTAAACCCTAAACCCTAAACCCTAAACCCTAAACCCTAAACCCTAAAC
Organism: Calendula officinalis; assembly: GCA_963853835.1. NCBI lineage: Eukaryota > Viridiplantae > Streptophyta > Magnoliopsida > Asterales > Asteraceae > Calendula > Calendula officinalis. The sequence goes on along the minus strand of OY970827.1, from coordinate 80,330,479 downwards.
CCTAAACCCTAAACCCTAAACCCTAAACCCTAAACCCTAAACCCTAAACCCTAAACCCTAAACCCTAAACCCTAAACCCTAAACCCTAAACCCTAAACCCTAAACCCTAAACCCTAAACCCTAAACCCTAAACCCTAAACCCTAAACCCTAAACCCTAAACCCTAAACCCTAAACCCTAAACCCTAAACCCTAAACCCTAAACCCTAAACCCTAAACCCTAAACCCTAAACCCTAAACCCTAAACCCTAAACCCTAAACCCTAAACCCTAAACCCTAAACCCTAAACCCTAAACCCTAAACCCTAAACCCTAAACCCTAAACCCTAAACCCTAAACCCTAAACCCTAAACCCTAAACCCTAAACCCTAAACCCTAAACCCTAAACCCTAAACCCTAAACCCTAAACCCTAAACCCTAAACCCTAAACCCTAAACCCTAAACCCTAAACCCTAAACCCTAAACCCTAAACCCTAAACCCTAAACCCTAAACCCTAAACCCTAAACCCTAAACCCTAAACCCTAAACCCTAAACCCTAAACCCTAAACCCTAAACCCTAAACCCTAAACCCTAAACCCTAAACCCTAAACCCTAAACCCTAAACCCTAAACCCTAAACCCTAAACCCTAAACCCTAAACCCTAAACCCTAAACCCTAAACCCTAAACCCTAAACCCTAAACCCTAAACCCTAAACCCTAAACCCTAAACCCTAAACCCTAAACCCTAAACCCTAAACCCTAAACCCTAAACCCTAAACCCTAAACCCTAAACCCTAAACCCTAAACCCTAAACCCTAAACCCTAAACCCTAAACCCTAAACCCTAAACCCTAAACCCTAAACCCTAAACCCTAAACCCTAAACCCTAAACCCTAAACCCTAAACCCTAAACCCTAAACCCTAAACCCTAAACCCTAAACCCTAAACCCTAAACCCTAAACCCTAAACCCTAAACCCTAAACCCTAAACCCTAAACCCTAAACCCTAAACCCTAAACCCTAAACCCTAAACCCTAAACCCTAAACCCTAAACCCTAAACCCTAAACCCTAAACCCTAAACCCTAAACCCTAAACCCTAAACCCTAAACCCTAAACCCTAAACCCTAAACCCTAAACCCTAAACCCTAAACCCTAAACCCTAAACCCTAAACCCTAAACCCTAAACCCTAAACCCTAAACCCTAAACCCTAAACCCTAAACCCTAAACCCTAAACCCTAAACCCTAAACCCTAAACCCTAAACCCTAAACCCTAAACCCTAAACCCTAAACCCTAAACCCTAAACCCTAAACCCTAAACCCTAAACCCTAAACCCTAAACCCTAAACCCTAAACCCTAAACCCTAAACCCTAAACCCTAAACCCTAAACCCTAAACCCTAAACCCTAAACCCTAAACCCTAAACCCTAAACCCTAAACCCTAAACCCTAAACCCTAAACCCTAAACCCTAAACCCTAAACCCTAAACCCTAAACCCTAAACCCTAAACCCTAAACCCTAAACCCTAAACCCTAAACCCTAAACCCTAAACCCTAAACCCTAAACCCTAAACCCTAAACCCTAAACCCTAAACCCTAAACCCTAAACCCTAAACCCTAAACCCTAAACCCTAAACCCTAAACCCTAAACCCTAAACCCTAAACCCTAAACCCTAAACCCTAAACCCTAAACCCTAAACCCTAAACCCTAAACCCTAAACCCTAAACCCTAAACCCTAAACCCTAAACCCTAAACCCTAAACCCTAAACCCTAAACCCTAAACCCTAAACCCTAAACCCTAAACCCTAAACCCTAAACCCTAAACCCTAAACCCTAAACCCTAAACCCTAAACCCTAAACCCTAAACCCTAAACCCTAAACCCTAAACCCTAAACCCTAAACCCTAAACCCTAAACCCTAAACCCTAAACCCTAAACCCTAAACCCTAAACCCTAAACCCTAAACCCTAAACCCTAAACCCTAAACCCTAAACCCTAAACCCTAAACCCTAAACCCTAAACCCTAAACCCTAAACCCTAAACCCTAAACCCTAAACCCTAAACCCTAAACCCTAAACCCTAAACCCTAAACCCTAAACCCTAAACCCTAAACCCTAAACCCTAAACCCTAAACCCTAAACCCTAAACCCTAAACCCTAAACCCTAAACCCTAAACCCTAAACCCTAAACCCTAAACCCTAAACCCTAAACCCTAAACCCTAAACCCTAAACCCTAAACCCTAAACCCTAAACCCTAAACCCTAAACCCTAAACCCTAAACCCTAAACCCTAAACCCTAAACCCTAAACCCTAAACCCTAAACCCTAAACCCTAAACCCTAAACCCTAAACCCTAAACCCTAAACCCTAAACCCTAAACCCTAAACCCTAAACCCTAAACCCTAAACCCTAAACCCTAAACCCTAAACCCTAAACCCTAAACCCTAAACCCTAAACCCTAAACCCTAAACCCTAAACCCTAAACCCTAAACCCTAAACCCTAAACCCTAAACCCTAAACCCTAAACCCTAAACCCTAAACCCTAAACCCTAAACCCTAAACCCTAAACCCTAAACCCTAAACCCTAAACCCTAAACCCTAAACCCTAAACCCTAAACCCTAAACCCTAAACCCTAAACCCTAAACCCTAAACCCTAAACCCTAAACCCTAAACCCTAAACCCTAAACCCTAAACCCTAAACCCTAAACCCTAAACCCTAAACCCTAAACCCTAAACCCTAAACCCTAAACCCTAAACCCTAAACCCTAAACCCTAAACCCTAAACCCTAAACCCTAAACCCTAAACCCTAAACCCTAAACCCTAAACCCTAAACCCTAAACCCTAAACCCTAAACCCTAAACCCTAAACCCTAAACCCTAAACCCTAAACCCTAAACCCTAAACCCTAAACCCTAAACCCTAAACCCTAAACCCTAAACCCTAAACCCTAAACCCTAAACCCTAAACCCTAAACCCTAAACCCTAAACCCTAAACCCTAAACCCTAAACCCTAAACCCTAAACCCTAAACCCTAAACCCTAAACCCTAAACCCTAAACCCTAAACCCTAAACCCTAAACCCTAAACCCTAAACCCTAAACCCTAAACCCTAAACCCTAAACCCTAAACCCTAAACCCTAAACCCTAAACCCTAAACCCTAAACCCTAAACCCTAAACCCTAAACCCTAAACCCTAAACCCTAAACCCTAAACCCTAAACCCTAAACCCTAAACCCTAAACCCTAAACCCTAAACCCTAAACCCTAAACCCTAAACCCTAAACCCTAAACCCTAAACCCTAAACCCTAAACCCTAAACCCTAAACCCTAAACCCTAAACCCTAAACCCTAAACCCTAAACCCTAAACCCTAAACCCTAAACCCTAAACCCTAAACCCTAAACCCTAAACCCTAAACCCTAAACCCTAAACCCTAAACCCTAAACCCTAAACCCTAAACCCTAAACCCTAAACCCTAAACCCTAAACCCTAAACCCTAAACCCTAAACCCTAAACCCTAAACCCTAAACCCTAAACCCTAAACCCTAAACCCTAAACCCTAAACCCTAAACCCTAAACCCTAAACCCTAAACCCTAAACCCTAAACCCTAAACCCTAAACCCTAAACCCTAAACCCTAAACCCTAAACCCTAAACCCTAAACCCTAAACCCTAAACCCTAAACCCTAAACCCTAAACCCTAAACCCTAAACCCTAAACCCTAAACCCTAAACCCTAAACCCTAAACCCTAAACCCTAAACCCTAAACCCTAAACCCTAAACCCTAAACCCTAAACCCTAAACCCTAAACCCTAAACCCTAAACCCTAAACCCTAAACCCTAAACCCTAAACCCTAAACCCTAAACCCTAAACCCTAAACCCTAAACCCTAAACCCTAAACCCTAAACCCTAAACCCTAAACCCTAAACCCTAAACCCTAAACCCTAAACCCTAAACCCTAAACCCTAAACCCTAAACCCTAAACCCTAAACCCTAAACCCTAAACCCTAAACCCTAAACCCTAAACCCTAAACCCTAAACCCTAAACCCTAAACCCTAAACCCTAAACCCTAAACCCTAAACCCTAAACCCTAAACCCTAAACCCTAAACCCTAAACCCTAAACCCTAAACCCTAAACCCTAAACCCTAAACCCTAAACCCTAAACCCTAAACCCTAAACCCTAAACCCTAAACCCTAAACCCTAAACCCTAAACCCTAAACCCTAAACCCTAAACCCTAAACCCTAAACCCTAAACCCTAAACCCTAAACCCTAAACCCTAAACCCTAAACCCTAAACCCTAAACCCTAAACCCTAAACCCTAAACCCTAAACCCTAAACCCTAAACCCTAAACCCTAAACCCTAAACCCTAAACCCTAAACCCTAAACCCTAAACCCTAAACCCTAAACCCTAAACCCTAAACCCTAAACCCTAAACCCTAAACCCTAAACCCTAAACCCTAAACCCTAAACCCTAAACCCTAAACCCTAAACCCTAAACCCTAAACCCTAAACCCTAAACCCTAAACCCTAAACCCTAAACCCTAAACCCTAAACCCTAAACCCTAAACCCTAAACCCTAAACCCTAAACCCTAAACCCTAAACCCTAAACCCTAAACCCTAAACCCTAAACCCTAAACCCTAAACCCTAAACCCTAAACCCTAAACCCTAAACCCTAAACCCTAAACCCTAAACCCTAAACCCTAAACCCTAAACCCTAAACCCTAAACCCTAAACCCTAAACCCTAAACCCTAAACCCTAAACCCTAAACCCTAAACCCTAAACCCTAAACCCTAAACCCTAAACCCTAAACCCTAAACCCTAAACCCTAAACCCTAAACCCTAAACCCTAAACCCTAAACCCTAAACCCTAAACCCTAAACCCTAAACCCTAAACCCTAAACCCTAAACCCTAAACCCTAAACCCTAAACCCTAAACCCTAAACCCTAAACCCTAAACCCTAAACCCTAAACCCTAAACCCTAAACCCTAAACCCTAAACCCTAAACCCTAAACCCTAAACCCTAAACCCTAAACCCTAAACCCTAAACCCTAAACCCTAAACCCTAAACCCTAAACCCTAAACCCTAAACCCTAAACCCTAAACCCTAAACCCTAAACCCTAAACCCTAAACCCTAAACCCTAAACCCTAAACCCTAAACCCTAAACCCTAAACCCTAAACCCTAAACCCTAAACCCTAAACCCTAAACCCTAAACCCTAAACCCTAAACCCTAAACCCTAAACCCTAAACCCTAAACCCTAAACCCTAAACCCTAAACCCTAAACCCTAAACCCTAAACCCTAAACCCTAAACCCTAAACCCTAAACCCTAAACCCTAAACCCTAAACCCTAAACCCTAAACCCTAAACCCTAAACCCTAAACCCTAAACCCTAAACCCTAAACCCTAAACCCTAAACCCTAAACCCTAAACCCTAAACCCTAAACCCTAAACCCTAAACCCTAAACCCTAAACCCTAAACCCTAAACCCTAAACCCTAAACCCTAAACCCTAAACCCTAAACCCTAAACCCTAAACCCTAAACCCTAAACCCTAAACCCTAAACCCTAAACCCTAAACCCTAAACCCTAAACCCTAAACCCTAAACCCTAAACCCTAAACCCTAAACCCTAAACCCTAAACCCTAAACCCTAAACCCTAAACCCTAAACCCTAAACCCTAAACCCTAAACCCTAAACCCTAAACCCTAAACCCTAAACCCTAAACCCTAAACCCTAAACCCTAAACCCTAAACCCTAAACCCTAAACCCTAAACCCTAAACCCTAAACCCTAAACCCTAAACCCTAAACCCTAAACCCTAAACCCTAAACCCTAAACCCTAAACCCTAAACCCTAAACCCTAAACCCTAAACCCTAAACCCTAAACCCTAAACCCTAAACCCTAAACCCTAAACCCTAAACCCTAAACCCTAAACCCTAAACCCTAAACCCTAAACCCTAAACCCTAAACCCTAAACCCTAAACCCTAAACCCTAAACCCTAAACCCTAAACCCTAAACCCTAAACCCTAAACCCTAAACCCTAAACCCTAAACCCTAAACCCTAAACCCTAAACCCTAAACCCTAAACCCTAAACCCTAAACCCTAAACCCTAAACCCTAAACCCTAAACCCTAAACCCTAAACCCTAAACCCTAAACCCTAAACCCTAAACCCTAAACCCTAAACCCTAAACCCTAAACCCTAAACCCTAAACCCTAAACCCTAAACCCTAAACCCTAAACCCTAAACCCTAAACCCTAAACCCTAAACCCTAAACCCTAAACCCTAAACCCTAAACCCTAAACCCTAAACCCTAAACCCTAAACCCTAAACCCTAAACCCTAAACCCTAAACCCTAAACCCTAAACCCTAAACCCTAAACCCTAAACCCTAAACCCTAAACCCTAAACCCTAAACCCTAAACCCTAAACCCTAAACCCTAAACCCTAAACCCTAAACCCTAAACCCTAAACCCTAAACCCTAAACCCTAAACCCTAAACCCTAAACCCTAAACCCTAAACCCTAAACCCTAAACCCTAAACCCTAAACCCTAAACCCTAAACCCTAAACCCTAAACCCTAAACCCTAAACCCTAAACCCTAAACCCTAAACCCTAAACCCTAAACCCTAAACCCTAAACCCTAAACCCTAAACCCTAAACCCTAAACCCTAAACCCTAAACCCTAAACCCTAAACCCTAAACCCTAAACCCTAAACCCTAAACCCTAAACCCTAAACCCTAAACCCTAAACCCTAAACCCTAAACCCTAAACCCTAAACCCTAAACCCTAAACCCTAAACCCTAAACCCTAAACCCTAAACCCTAAACCCTAAACCCTAAACCCTAAACCCTAAACCCTAAACCCTAAACCCTAAACCCTAAACCCTAAACCCTAAACCCTAAACCCTAAACCCTAAACCCTAAACCCTAAACCCTAAACCCTAAACCCTAAACCCTAAACCCTAAACCCTAAACCCTAAACCCTAAACCCTAAACCCTAAACCCTAAACCCTAAACCCTAAACCCTAAACCCTAAACCCTAAACCCTAAACCCTAAACCCTAAACCCTAAACCCTAAACCCTAAACCCTAAACCCTAAACCCTAAACCCTAAACCCTAAACCCTAAACCCTAAACCCTAAACCCTAAACCCTAAACCCTAAACCCTAAACCCTAAACCCTAAACCCTAAACCCTAAACCCTAAACCCTAAACCCTAAACCCTAAACCCTAAACCCTAAACCCTAAACCCTAAACCCTAAACCCTAAACCCTAAACCCTAAACCCTAAACCCTAAACCCTAAACCCTAAACCCTAAACCCTAAACCCTAAACCCTAAACCCTAAACCCTAAACCCTAAACCCTAAACCCTAAACCCTAAACCCTAAACCCTAAACCCTAAACCCTAAACCCTAAACCCTAAACCCTAAACCCTAAACCCTAAACCCTAAACCCTAAACCCTAAACCCTAAACCCTAAACCCTAAACCCTAAACCCTAAACCCTAAACCCTAAACCCTAAACCCTAAACCCTAAACCCTAAACCCTAAACCCTAAACCCTAAACCCTAAACCCTAAACCCTAAACCCTAAACCCTAAACCCTAAACCCTAAACCCTAAACCCTAAACCCTAAACCCTAAACCCTAAACCCTAAACCCTAAACCCTAAACCCTAAACCCTAAACCCTAAACCCTAAACCCTAAACCCTAAACCCTAAACCCTAAACCCTAAACCCTAAACCCTAAACCCTAAACCCTAAACCCTAAACCCTAAACCCTAAACCCTAAACCCTAAACCCTAAACCCTAAACCCTAAACCCTAAACCCTAAACCCTAAACCCTAAACCCTAAACCCTAAACCCTAAACCCTAAACCCTAAACCCTAAACCCTAAACCCTAAACCCTAAACCCTAAACCCTAAACCCTAAACCCTAAACCCTAAACCCTAAACCCTAAACCCTAAACCCTAAACCCTAAACCCTAAACCCTAAACCCTAAACCCTAAACCCTAAACCCTAAACCCTAAACCCTAAACCCTAAACCCTAAACCCTAAACCCTAAACCCTAAACCCTAAACCCTAAACCCTAAACCCTAAACCCTAAACCCTAAACCCTAAACCCTAAACCCTAAACCCTAAACCCTAAACCCTAAACCCTAAACCCTAAACCCTAAACCCTAAACCCTAAACCCTAAACCCTAAACCCTAAACCCTAAACCCTAAACCCTAAACCCTAAACCCTAAACCCTAAACCCTAAACCCTAAACCCTAAACCCTAAACCCTAAACCCTAAACCCTAAACCCTAAACCCTAAACCCTAAACCCTAAACCCTAAACCCTAAACCCTAAACCCTAAACCCTAAACCCTAAACCCTAAACCCTAAACCCTAAACCCTAAACCCTAAACCCTAAACCCTAAACCCTAAACCCTAAACCCTAAACCCTAAACCCTAAACCCTAAACCCTAAACCCTAAACCCTAAACCCTAAACCCTAAACCCTAAACCCTAAACCCTAAACCCTAAACCCTAAACCCTAAACCCTAAACCCTAAACCCTAAACCCTAAACCCTAAACCCTAAACCCTAAACCCTAAACCCTAAACCCTAAACCCTAAACCCTAAACCCTAAACCCTAAACCCTAAACCCTAAACCCTAAACCCTAAACCCTAAACCCTAAACCCTAAACCCTAAACCCTAAACCCTAAACCCTAAACCCTAAACCCTAAACCCTAAACCCTAAACCCTAAACCCTAAACCCTAAACCCTAAACCCTAAACCCTAAACCCTAAACCCTAAACCCTAAACCCTAAACCCTAAACCCTAAACCCTAAACCCTAAACCCTAAACCCTAAACCCTAAACCCTAAACCCTAAACCCTAAACCCTAAACCCTAAACCCTAAACCCTAAACCCTAAACCCTAAACCCTAAACCCTAAACCCTAAACCCTAAACCCTAAACCCTAAACCCTAAACCCTAAACCCTAAACCCTAAACCCTAAACCCTAAACCCTAAACCCTAAACCCTAAACCCTAAACCCTAAACCCTAAACCCTAAACCCTAAACCCTAAACCCTAAACCCTAAACCCTAAACCCTAAACCCTAAACCCTAAACCCTAAACCCTAAACCCTAAACCCTAAACCCTAAACCCTAAACCCTAAACCCTAAACCCTAAACCCTAAACCCTAAACCCTAAACCCTAAACCCTAAACCCTAAACCCTAAACCCTAAACCCTAAACCCTAAACCCTAAACCCTAAACCCTAAACCCTAAACCCTAAACCCTAAACCCTAAACCCTAAACCCTAAACCCTAAACCCTAAACCCTAAACCCTAAACCCTAAACCCTAAACCCTAAACCCTAAACCCTAAACCCTAAACCCTAAACCCTAAACCCTAAACCCTAAACCCTAAACCCTAAACCCTAAACCCTAAACCCTAAACCCTAAACCCTAAACCCTAAACCCTAAACCCTAAACCCTAAACCCTAAACCCTAAACCCTAAACCCTAAACCCTAAACCCTAAACCCTAAACCCTAAACCCTAAACCCTAAACCCTAAACCCTAAACCCTAAACCCTAAACCCTAAACCCTAAACCCTAAACCCTAAACCCTAAACCCTAAACCCTAAACCCTAAACCCTAAACCCTAAACCCTAAACCCTAAACCCTAAACCCTAAACCCTAAACCCTAAACCTAGGGCAGAATTTTATATCAAAAATAAAAATTATTTACAAACAAAGATGGGTAATATTACCACATCTTGAAAATAACTACTTGGCCTCCCAAAACATGCTTTAGGAATAAAACCAATAATAAAAATAATCTTTTAAAGCTTCCAAGACTCCTCTTTAGCATCCAAATTGCCCATATAATTTGGCTCTATCTTGACTCCATCCTCAGCAATTTTGACCATCCTTGGATTAAGTTCCAAGACATCACCTCGTGTATGCAACAAAAAATAAATACACAATACTTTTAAGGAAAAAGAGTGAAAGAACCCCAAGCAGTTTAATCATGCAAAACCAAATAATGTGGGTAATTTTTCAAGCAGTTTAACCCTAAAAAATTTTCAAACGATGATCTTTTTTATATGATCTTTTTTGGAATGATAACCACATGGCATTCCTAAAAAAGGACTACTTTCCATTTTAAATAAGTTTGTTTCGGCATATAATTTTTTTCACAATTGGTTACAGTTTGATTAAAAACAAAGGATTTGTGATAGGATTAATAACAAATTTAATTAATTAAAATAATTAATTAAATCAATTTAAAATAATTAATAAAAACAAATAAGAGTCAAATTAAACGAAGTTGTAATTTTATAAATGTTATTTAAATAAATAAATAAGGAATTATAAGGAAATTATTAAATAAGTACTTATTAAATAATTCAATAATTTAGAAAACATTATATTTATAAATGCCATCTAGATATTAATATGTGACAATGCAAATATCCAATTTTAATACGCATGCATGGACTCAGTTGTTAAAACTAAATCCACTGGGCTTTAAATGAAACTGATGGGCTCGAAATAAACTGCTGGACTCATAAAAGTAAAATGTTTAATGGGCTTGGGTTAATAGAAAGCAAAAGACAGTCATCGTCTCCGGCAGTGACGGAAACAAGAACAACGTAGTTCGTCGATGACTCGAGTAACATGGCCAGAGAAGGAAACGCGGCTGGTGACAAGGAGACTCGAAAAAACAAAACCAGGTTACACACCAACGTATATATACGCTCGAACACAATATCGTAAAGAGAGAGAAAGAGAGAGTGAGCATGTTATACCTTCAAAGGGAGAGAGCCGCCGGATCAAGAAAGCTTGTCGCCGGAGGTAACTACAACCATCGAAATGCTGGTTCGTCACCGGAGATGGGGAGAAAAAACTTCGCCGAAACTTCACCGGTAACACCTACGGCTCGACGAACAGAAACAATGAAAATACGAGACACCAATTTATTTATAACGATGAAACGAAGAGAATAAAACATGTTATACCTTCGAATAGATAGAGAGCGGGACGTGGAACGGAAGAGATGTTTGTCGGCGGGTTCGCCGGAGATGTTGCTTCTGTGATCGTCGGAGTCTTACAGCTCATCGTCGGAGAGTTTGTTTGTTGTTTTGCACATCAACGAGATATAGTCGGCTGGGTTTCGCTGGCTGCCGAAGGTCTTGAGATGTCACCGGAGTATTTAATGGGTTTTTGAGGGTGTAAACGGTTGATCAGAGAGAGAAAACGGAGTTGATATAATAGGGTATATTATACGGTTGGTGAAGATGATAGGCGACACTATGAGATGATTGACTAAATATATGAAATTCTTCCGCAAAAAAAGGGAAACCGTTTTAGAGGAGGAAGAGTTACCGGCTTTTAAGGGTATTTATAGAGAAAGAGTTACGAGGATGAAGAGTTTAGGCATTTATTACGCCCATTACAAACAATAAATATCCATTACAAACCATTTAATAAAAAAAACGCCTAGAACCCTTTTACTTGCCCCAAATCACGTTAATGGCATTTATTGTTTTTAATGCAATTTTAATCACAAATGTAAACTTTCGTATTTAGTTTCCAAAGTGTTTAAGTCAAGGAAATGCAAATGTATTAATTACTATGTAATAAAGGAAAAAATTATCAAAATTGGTTGCTAAAACTTAAAATTAAAAATAAAAAAATTGATCAATATTTCTGACATTGTTCATCAAATTGGTAAATATCTATATTTTGTATATATTTAAAATGATTTAATCGTATCGGTATATTTACGATTCTAGATAAATTAAAAACGTAGCCTATAAATAATTAATATTAACCGTATGATTATAATTTTGGGACATGTAAGTGTAACAAATGAAAAGTGGAGGACTTTTTAGTAACTTTCTAAAAAGAACATGCACAGCATCTTTAGAGCATAAATATAATTGGGTTATATTAGGGCTCTCAAATCGTGTTATCGTTTCGTGTTTTTGGGTAACACGACACGACACGACACGACACGAATTCGTTAAACACGAAAACGACACGACACGAAGTCGTGTTTTATTTTGCTAACACGAACACGAGACGATTAAAAAATGATAAACACGACAACACAAAATTAAGAACAAACATAACAAATTTTTTACTTATTACATGCTAAAAACACGACAAACACGACAAAATCATAACTATCGTATTAATTTCGTGTTAATCTTTAAACACGAACACGACACGACTTCGTGTTTGTTTTACACGACACGGACACGAATTCAAATTTTAATTTCGTCTCAATTTCGTTTCGTTTCGTTTCGTGTATTTTTGTCGTGCCGTGTTAGGTTTTGACAGCCTAGGTTATATAAGCAACAAAATTGCTGACATAATACATATAGTTACGTGTGATTTAGTGTTCATTTTAACGTAATTATATATATATAATATTTAATGGATTTTGAATACACAAAGCAAAATACATAAAATAAAAAGAAAGATTGAAAAAAAACGGTAAATAAAGTGGGAGAAAAAGAATTACATAACTTTTTTTGGGAAAATACATAACTTATAATGTAGCCTTATCAAATCAAAAAATCAACATAATTTTAAATCCTAAAAATAAGTGGGGTTCTTTTAGTAGGATCCATGATTTATCTCTATCGGATATTGTATTTCAAAATGGAAAAGGGTGTAGCATGGGAAATGAAAAAGGTCGTGTGGATGGGTTTTCATTTGGTAAAAAGGACATGCCAGTAAATGTTACATTAACTAGAAGAGTGTTACCCGCACGATGCAGCGAGGATTTTCATATGATGTACGTTCAAAAGATTGTTTGAATAAATAAATATTTTAGTTATACAATGTCTAAGTATATCATATGTTTTCCAGCTGATTGTATCTAAAAATATAAAATTATACGTAAGAACATCTAGCATTAGTCATTACGCATTTTTTCAAGTACCAGGACAAATATTAATCATGTTAAAGGGGCTATTTATATACTAAGAAAATTCAAGGGACTATTAATGTATTTTAAAGTTAACCGTTAAAAGAAATGAGAATAAAAGAATACCAATCAAGTTAAAGGGGCTATTATGTACTAAGAAAATTCAAGGGACTATTAATGTATTATAGGGAAACCTGGTAAAAGTATTCAGTAAAAAAATCAAATATAGGATTCGAACTCGGGTATGTAGCGAGAGATATTAGCTCTATAACCAATTGAGCTGAAAGACAAGTTTGAAACATTTTCCATCATGGGAATATAAATAAAATGGATTTTGTTGTGCTGGCAAATATTTATCAATCAATTTACTATTCACACGATGGTAAATGTTAGGTACGAACGTAGTAATTGCCGCGCTCCGCTACAAGTTTTTTTTTCCTTCATTTATACATTTAACAATGTTGTAAACATCAAAATATAATTGATGTTATTAACATGTTATTATAGAAATGTAAGTCATAATTTTTTTTCATTACAAACATTGAAGTATATAATAATTTCAAGATTAAATTAGATCAAAAATAAATTTTATAAAAAAATTGGTGTCAAAGTATATTAATTATAAAGGTTTAGGGAAGAAAGTATTTGTTAATAACAAAAATTAACACTCCGTAGAATAATTTAGTTTTGTAATCACAAAATACAATAAAGTTAATCACAAAATTATTAAACTATAAAATGATTTAATAACTAAATCCACTACTCCCTAACTTCTTAATCCAAGTGGGCCGAAGTTAACCCACCAAAAGCTAGTGGATCGCTCCAGCAACAAATCCATTCGGCTGAATGTTATCACTCCAACCCCTAATGTCAAGACTTTAACGCAACCCAAAGGAGGACTAAAGAATGGTCCGCATACAGGTAAACAAACATCCTTCTGTTTCTTTTTCGACTATGCCCAATAATATAGAATTGCAAGAAAACAATGAGAATAATTTTGATAATACAAATATTAGTCCGACTCCTAGTGCTTGGAATCGGAAAATCCCTATTCTTGGGAATTCTTTTGCTAATGTCTTAATTCGCCCCAAAAAACACACTAGCGATAAGTTCCGGTATATACAAGAAAAAAATCATTTAGCGACATTTTCAGTGACATAAAATTAACGTCACAAAATTGCGACATATTTATTGATAGTTTTAGCGATAATCAAGTCTTCCACGTCATAAATTATGCCATAAAATACATAAAGCCATAAATTGTGTTGTTAATTGTGTCGCTAATTTTGCGACTTAGCTCAAATAAGTTACAAAACAAGTCGCTATTTTTGTGATTTGATTAAAGAGACACCAAACAAGTCGTTAATTTTATGACTTGCTTTAAAAGACACCAATCAAGTCGCTAATTTGTGACTTGCTCAAACAAGCCTCTAACCTAGCCACTAATTTTGTTACTTAACTCAAACAAGTTACAAAACAAGTCTTTAATTTTGTGACATGCTTAAAAAAGACACCAATAAAGTCGCAAATTATTGTAAGATAGACATACATTATATATATCAAAATACCATAATAATGTCATTTAAGTTTCATCCAAATTTATTTTATAGTGATAACAATTATAATAATAATAATAATAATAATAATAATAATAATAATATAAATATAAAAGGTCGGCTCAAAATATCTAGATTTGTAACACTTTCTCGTTTCAAAATAAGTGACACAAATTGGGTTTTACATATTTTGAGGCAAAGATTGTAATGGATCTTAAATTAGATTAAATTGGATGGTTAGTTAATGATGGGTCCCACATATTATGATTAAATTGAATTTAATGATGTATACAAGTAAAAATAAGAGTAAATGTGTCATTTCACTTTATTAAAAGAGATAATTAGTGGGTATGGATCCCCGCTATTTTTTACCAAATAAAGAAAATTTCAAAATTTATCATTTATTTTGAAACATCCCAAAATGAAAACTCTCATAGTTGGATCCTCGCCTTTTAAAATTCAAAATCTATCATTCATTTATGGATCCCCGCTTTTTAAACAAATGAAGTATGTATATTGGATTTGTTAGTGGGCTATGAAAAGCCCAATTCAAATCAATTAGATTTGAACGTACTCTCATAGTTTCGAATTCATGTTCTAAATCCAAATCGCCGCTAGTACTTAGCTCGTAGAGAATGCCCTAAATCCAAATCAAATTCAGATCGATCATAAGCTCGTAATATCAAATCGCCATCCTCTCGCATCTGTAAGTTCCTACTTGCAATCTCATCCACTCGTAATGTTTATACTGATTTTGTATTCATCCGCTCGCATTCGTAAAATGTTAATTATACGGACCTACATTTGATTAGATAGTTAGGAATGATTCACATTGAAATGATTTGTTGAGTTATATACTTCGATAATACACATATTACAATCTATGATTTCTATCTAATTTATCTCGGATCAGTGATGAGATATTGAGATCTATGATTTTCTCGGCAATTTTGGTTTAGGCGGTCAAATTTTGAAACGGTCCTTGCAGATTTTGTTTTGGCTGTCAAATTTTGCAGTTCATTGTATTTAATACAATGCATTGAAGAAATTTCTAGAAATGGAGTATAGTTTCAATATCTGAACCGTATTAGGCTTTAAATTTGTAAAATTATAATCACTAAATCCTTCCAAATGCTTATATTAGATCAACCATTTTATATAAATGGCATCATGCTCTCCTTCCTCACCTTCTTCACAGGAACTGTATGTCTAATTAATCAAGCAAGCTATTGGAATTGGTTTTTAATGTATAATATTATTATGCAGGTTGATATATTTCATTTGGGAAAAACTCTCCCCACTTCAAATTGGAAAGATGACTACAGTCAAAACAACAAGGTAGTAAACTTTGTTATTTCCCCCTCTATGTGTGTGTGTTGACTTTTGGTGATCTCAGGTCAATGCTCGGATTCTGTTCATCGATCCGTCAACCAGAGCTGTTGCTTTGACCCTGAATCCCCATCTTGTTCATAACAACGCCCCACCTGCAGTAAGTTTGAATCTTTGCTTCATTATCATCTACTATACTATGCTTTTAACAATATCTGTTATTCAGCTTGTTAAAGTTGGAGATATATTCGATGAAGCAAAAGTGATTAGAGTTGATAGAGGATCTGGCTTGCTGCTGGAAATCCCTACTTGTCCAGTTCCAACTCCGGCGTATGATATTACAGGTTTTGATTAACAGATAATTGATATATTTATATTTTATCTGTTTGGTGTGATGTTAGGTGTCAGATTTGTCTGACAAGGAAGTTAAGAAGTGGGAAAAAGGGTTCAAGGAAAGAAGCCTTGTTCGTGTGAGAGTTTTTGGTTTCCGGCTTTTGGAGGGCCTCGCCACTGGTGTTGTGAAGGTATCCTATCCGTCTTTGTGCAATTGAATTTATTTTTAGAATTTAAAATTTTCATTTTGTGTAACAGAGTAGTGCATTTGAGGGGGCTGTTTTCACTCACTCTGATGTGAGACCTGGGATGGTGGTGAAAGCCAAAGTTATCATTGTTGATAGTTTTGGTGCAATTGTGCAATTTGCAAGCGGTGTGAAAGCACTTTGCCCTCTCCGTCATATGTCAGAATTTGAAATTCTAAAACCTAGAAAAAAGTTCCAGGTATGACCAGCTTCAATATGTACATGGAATCTTGTTTTGACATTTGATATGCAGGTTGGTGTTGAGTTGGTCTTCCGTGTGCTTGGTTGCAAGTCTAAAAGGATTACTGTTACACACAAGAAAACACTTGTATGTTAATTACCTAAGTTTAGTATTTGTTAGTGTAAAATTAACTAAGGATTCTGTTTCAGGTGAAGTCGAAGCTTCCAGCCCTTAGCTCATATACAGATGCAACGGAAGGGTTACCTAACTTAGGATAACAAAGATTGAAAGTCATGGTTGTTTTGTTCGCTTTTACAATGGTGTGCAAGGATTTGCCCCCAAGTAACCATATCTATCTAGATTTCTTTCATACACTTAATAATAATATTTTTTTGTTTTTGCTTTAGAGGTGAGCTTGGTCTAGACCCTGGGTCGGATGTGAACTCAATGTATCATGTTGAGCAAGTTGTAAAATGCAGAGTTACAAGTTCACTTCCTGCTACACGCAGGAACAATCTTAGTTTCTTAGTGGCTCCAGCGAGGTTTGCCTTCATTCATTCATGTTTGATGTGAGGTAAGGTGTTATTAATATAACATTTGCAGGACATGTGAAGAAGATGAGATGAAGCTGGGGAGTGTTGTATCGGGCACTGTTGAACGAGTTACCCATAATGCAGTCATTGTTGATGTTGGTGTAGAGGGCTACATGAAGGGCATCATTTCTCCTGAACATCTGGCAGACAATCATGGTAATCATTTTTTCTTTTCTTTTCTTTTAAGGACACACCTTTATTTGTACTTTCTATCATTGAATTGAATGTTCAGGGCTTGCTTCTATGATGAAATCAGTATTGAAGCCAGGATACAAGTTTGAAAAACTCCTCGTTCTAGGTATATCCCACATCAATTGAATATCGGTTTGCAGTTGGTGGATCAGCTGTAGATATTGGTTCACCTATCAAAGCCGCAGTTCTTGATGTAGCCAAAATGGACCGCCTTGTGGACCTGTCTATGAAACCAGAGTTAGTTAATAGATGCACAAAGGTTGGTCATAATTAATATATCATTTACAACATTTAATGTGGTGATTAAATGTTGTTTTAATTTTGTTATGAAGATGCGAAAAAGGTCAGCTCACAAGGACTTGGAAGTGAATCAAACTGTTAATGCAGTAGTGGAAATTGTGAAGGAGAATTATTTGGTAAGTTTTGTATGCTGTTGAGGTTGATGCAATGAAATAATGTTTTCTTCTTCTTCTTCTTCTTCTTCTTCTTCTTCTTCTTCAGGTTCTTTCTATTCCAGATGCTAAATATGCAGTGGGATATGCCTCTCTAACTGACTACAACACTCAAGGATTTCAAACAAAACAGTTTGTCAATGGACAAGGGTAAATTACTCTACTAAAACAAACTAATACTTTGTTAATATATCTAAAGAAAGTAATTGCAGGGTGGTGGCATCAGTTATGGCTCTAACAGATTTGTCAACAGCAGAAAGATTACTATTGGTGCTTAGTGAGACTTGCAGCACAAAGAGGGCAAAAAAGAAATCTTGTCATGAAATTGGATCAATTGTAGAGGCAGAGGTTACAGAAATAAAGGCTTTTGAGGTTAAACTGAAATTTGGTTCTGGTTTAAATGGGCGCATACATATCACAGAGGTAGGTAACTAACATATTTGGGCTCGTTATTTATTTATTTAATTTCTGACAATTCATTTTGACAGGCAAGTGATCTGGAGAACCCGTTTAGTAGGATGAAAATTGGGCAGACAGTGACAGCAAAGATTGTGGGGAAAAGTAAAGCTGAAAATAGTAATAATATTCGGTGGGACTTGTCCCTCAGACCCTCTGTGCTTGCAGGTCAAACATGTTTTACATTTCTCGTTATTTTCATCATTATTTAACACTAGAGCTGGAATTTTTTTACTCAGAAATAGGCTGATTTTGGGTTATATAGGTTTAACTTAAATAACATCTTTAAAAATGGATCGCCTGCATGTTTCCATTTTGACTTGTTACATGTTGATCAGTATGCCTTGCTATTTAGACAAGATAATGATTTAGAGTTTGTTAGGTGTTCAGTAATTATTATTACTTAATAATACATCTAGATTTGGTTTTCTGATAGGGTTAGGTTTCTTATTGTTAGGACTTATTTGTTGTAAATAATAATCTAGGGGTATTTAGTAACATTGCATATTGTATTAGTTAGTCACTTAGGATTAAGTAAAGGTATTACCCTAACCCTAAACCCCAAACCCTAAACCCTAAACCATAGGATTATCAAAGATAAAAATGATGATAATGATACTTAATCACAGTTTAATCATAGGGGTTAATACCATTTTTTGGTATTTTTTAATTCTAATCCGGTTTATTTGTTTTTATTACTGGCAGAGGGGCAATTTGGTCATTTCCTTGGATTTTTTCAAGCTGAATTTTTTTACTCAGGGCTGGAATATGTTTTTATATTTTTCTGGATTTTATGGTATTTTTATGAATTTTTTTGAAGAGTTTGGCCACTGGTACCCTTTTTTCTACTTTTATAAGTGGAATAAGGGCATTTTGGGCAGTTCTGATGATCTTTTCAGCCCAAGTTTTCTTATGCAGCGGTGGAATTATATTTTCCAATTTTCTGGATTTTTTGGGATTTTTCCTAATTTATTTGGAAGTGATGGCCTTTTGGGTTTCTATAACCCTAATTGCACGGACAAAATGAGGATAAAGGGAAGTATCAATTTATTGATTTTGTGCGTTGCAATTGTGAGCTGCAGTTTCTTTGTCTTGTATTTTGCAGGTGTTTTATTTGAAGCTTTATGGATCAATCTCTGGATTTATGAAGCTAGCATGTTGAGTTCCACTAAGAATGGTCAAAGTCAGGACACTAATAGTCAAAGATGTGATTTGGCCTTCTTTTTGTGGACTCAAATTCTGCTTATTTGGATGATGATGGGAAGCAGAATTATGTGCTAGAATTTAAAGATCAAATGCAAAATGAGGATTGTGGGTGCTGACTTTTTAAAAGTCAAAGATGGTCATCTCGGAATGAAGGTCAATTCTATGAGGATTTTGGTTTACATTGAATTAAAGTCCTGCATTGCTTCCATAATTCTCTGTTATGTAAGTAATGTCCATAGATTTCATATTTTAATCACTTTGACTTTTGGTGGGTCAAAGTTGGATATTTTTGTTACTGCTTTGGCTAAGTTCTATGGTTTTGTGGTCAAAGTGGTCATATTTTTGGGGGTTTTATTTTGGGTCAAACTTGGTCAAGTTTGGATCTATTGCGATTTTTGGAGTTGGGTTTTGACTTTTGTTAAGTCAAAATCAGTTTTTATTGTTAAGGATTATAATAGTGTAATGCATTGTTACACTATTATGGGTATAATTTTGACCTACAATGGGTCAAAATTATGTCTCAATCCTTGGATTGGTTTTAAAACCGAGAAGAATTGCTTGGAAGTCGTTGATGATATGGATCATGAAGATAATATGAAGGTCAAATGGGCTAAAAGCAATTTTTTCCAAGAAGTCAAAGATTTTAGAGGTTGGATTTATTTGTACTATTGTCTTTGTTTTATTTGGACTAGTGATGTGTTAGGCTACTTTAGTGTAGTTTTTTTATTGGCCATTTTTCCAAAACATGTATTGGATGGTCAATTTAGGATTAGAGTTTATGGTGGGTATGCCCACTTTACAATTTTGTAAACTCTTTTCTTTTTGATGATATAAATTTTGCCGGGCCTAGCCCTTTATCAAAAAAAAAAAAAAAAAAAAAAAAAAAAAAAAAAAACCTAACCCTAAACCCTAAAACCCCGGCGATTTCCGAGAGGAGGGTGGCTGGCCGGCGGGATTCCTTTTCCGGCGAGATCCACCGTTAGAGTTGGCTAGGTTTTTGAAGTGTTGCTCGGAATATTTCCTGCTCACTAAAGATTGTTGCATTCCTGGAATCTCACTCTTATGGCTAAACATGTGTGGAATTTAGTGAGCAGGAAAGAATCTTTATGGGTGAAGTGGATTAATGAGGTGAGGCTCAAAGATAGGAATTTTTGGTCTTTACCATCTCCTGGTAATGCTTGTTGGAGCTGGAGATGTATTCTGAGATCTAGGAAAAATCTTAGAGATAAGTTTATCTGTATAACAATTTCTATATCATATATCTATATGCAAATAGAGAGATTTGTTGCCCACGTCGACGACCTGCTTCCTCTCCTCCGATGGCAAAGTTGTTGCCACCTTTCTTAACTTATACGGAAAATCACCCGCCGGCCATGCTTATTCTCCACCGCCTTTCCTCCACCGCCTCCGTCCAGATTGAATAAGAACACGACAACACAAAATTAAGAACAAGAATACAAATTTCTTACTTATTACATGTTAAAAACACGACAAACACGACAAAATCATAACTATCGTATCAATTTCGTGTTAATCTTTAAACACGAACACGACACGACTTCGTGTTTATTTACACGGACACGAATTCAAATTTTAATTTCGTCTCAATTTCGTTTCGTTTCGTGTATTTTTGTCGTGTCGTGTTAGGTTTTAACAACCTAGGTTATATAAGCAACAAAATTGCTGACATAATACATATAGTTACGTGTGATTTAGTGTTCATTTTAACGTAATTGTATATATATAATAATTAATGGATTTTGAATACACAAAGCAAAAAATATAAAATAAAAAGAAAGATTAAAAAAAAAACGGTAAATAAAAGTAGGAGAAATCAATATAATTTTAAGCATCCTAAAAGGTCGTGTGGATTTTGAATACCCATGATTTATCTTCATCGGATATTGGATTTCACAATGGAAAAGGGTGTAGCATGGGAAATGATAAATGTTGTGTGGATGGGTTGTCATTTGGTAAAAAGGACGTACCATTAAATGTTACATTAATTGGAGGAGACAACTATTCACCTAATTTATTTGGAAGGACGAGATGTGTGTATCATGTTTAAAACTCAGTTAGACTATTGTCATTAAATGTTGTCTGTATGAAAGGACGTACCCTAAACCCTAAGTCATTTAACCCATAACAATAGTCTAACTGAGTTTTAAACATGATACACACATCTCGTACCCTACTCAATTTGTGGAAAAACAATCGGTTAACAACTTACCATTCAATTCGCCGTCCCATTCGGTCCAACCTAATTCTGTTCGTGTTCAGTCCTATCTTTGTCTCCCTGGATGTCGTAGATTGTGGATCACAAGTCTCGTATTTCATACAGACATTAAGGTATTCGTATCAACCGTAATTCTTATAAACTACTGAAATGTAAACTGTTATTTTCCTAATTTTTTTCGGTAGGTAACTGTTGTGTTACTCTAAAATTTACCATTTTGTTGTGTTTATTGTCTTCTAATCATTATATGATCCACAAAATAGAAACGAAGAATTTGAGCTACCTAAAAGATTGAAAAGTCGTCGGTTTTTAATATTGAATAGGGTTGGAATAGACTTGATTATATGCTATTATAGAATAGGGATCGATTTTGCACCAGTCTATATTTCCTAAAAGACATTTTCGATCAATATCGATCAATGAGGATGAAAAAGACATTTTCTCTCATATATCTTTACAAATAATCATAGATTTTACCTTAGTGAAGTTGGAAGCAATATGATGAAGATCCAAATATGGTTTGGCGGTGCCAAAGCTAGCCACACCATACCGTGTATGCTCGTCAAAGCCCAGCCGCCATCACTATGGCGTCCGCAAAAACCACATTTTCTTTTTCATTTTTTATTTTGTAAATTGTGATTAGTTTGTGATATTTTTTGTGAGTCTCTAAGAGGTATATATTGTAGAAAATTGTTAAACAAAGAAGAATAACTTTGAGGTGAGTGTTAAAAAAAACACAAAAAAACCTTTAACCTTGGTTTAACTTGTCATCATACCTTAGTTATAGTAGGTGATTTTACTATATATCCATGAGTTCAAATGAAGGTCAAGTTTATACGATAAAATAGGTAGCCAACGAAAAAATAAAAGTATTTACAAAGATCAAAGAGGGCATACCCTCTTTACACTAATTGGCCTCCCAATACATGTTTTGGGAAAAAAAAACCAATATAAAACTCATAACTCTAAAACCTACAACTAAACAATTATTAAACCTAACATTAAGAAATACTTAGACCAATAAAATCTGATGTAGACACCTTTGATGGTATGTGCCCACGCCAGCAGCCCGGCAATAGATCTGCAGCCCAAAATACTTATCTTTAAGCACAATTTTAATAACTTTGACTTCTAAGCCCACAGCCAATATCATTAAATCACTCGAGCCCAAATCTGCACAGCCCATCCGCAAGGTACTGCAGCCTTTAAGCCCAATTTTATTATCCAAGCCTTTATAATCTTCATTTGAGCCCAAATCCAATCTGAAAATCGCAGCCTCCAAAGTAAACCCAATATAAAAACGCTTAAAAATTTGATGTTATTTTGGCGTATAGTTAGGCATTTCGAAAATATGCAATATTATTGAAAATAGCAAAATAAGCGTGTACCCGGGTACACGCTCCTGGGTGAAATATTGACATTTTAACTTAGCTTTTCAGAAATCCTCTAAAATGCCTCGGTAAATATATATTAATATGAAGTGTCTAATATTAATGTCAATTTGTATAAATGAATAGGAATGGATAGTTTTTTTTGACGTTTTATAGGTTTTTTACAACTTATAGCATTTCATTGTAATACACCGTTTATGCGCAAAGAATTGTTAATATAAATGACAAGGCTTAATTAAATGACATCATTATACCTAGATATGTGTGTGTTAACATTTATTTTGGCGTATAGTTAGGCATTTCGAAAATATGCAAAATTATTGAAAATAGCAAAATAAGCGTGTACCCAGGTACACGCTCCTGGGTGAAATATTGACATTTTAACTTAGCTTTTCAGAAATCCTCTAAAATGCATCGGTAAATATATATTAATATGAAGTGTCTAACATTAATTTTACATGAACGAAATTATTTGTCTACGATATGATTATGAATATTGAGTCCTATGCGACTAATGGATTGTACATGAGGTAC
Source organism: Calendula officinalis (assembly GCA_963853835.1). NCBI lineage: Eukaryota > Viridiplantae > Streptophyta > Magnoliopsida > Asterales > Asteraceae > Calendula > Calendula officinalis. The sequence continues at coordinate 80,306,870 of OY970827.1, read as the reverse complement.
TAAATTATTTGATGTCTATCGTATAGACCTGAACGAAAGAAAATGGTGAATACTCGTAGAAGTGGAAAGACTCCACAAGATCAAGGGGATGAAATACCCTGTGTTGAGTTTGTGGTTGAACAAGAAAATCAACCGTCGATGCATGATGAATCGGAGGTCGGAGCTAATAAAACTCCGGTAACCATGGCGGATCTCCAAACTATTATTAATCAAATCAAAGGGACGGTGGCCGAAGAAGTGCACTGTATTATGAGAAACCATGAAAAGTCGGGAAGTGATCGTGAATCCGAAGCTAGGTCGGATGAGAGGACCGGGGGTAGTGGTACCCGAGAGGATAAGTCCTCAACCGGTGGCGACGGTGATGCTAGGGCAAGGCCCGATGAAAAAGATGGTTGTACTTTTAAGTCTTTCATGGCTTGTAAGCCAAGCGTGTACACGGGTAGTTCGGACCCGAAGGTAACTATGAGGTGGATCCGAGAGACCGAACGGGTCATCGGAAGTAGCAATTGTAAGAAAGCCGATATGGTGACGTATGCGTCACAATTGTTTATAATATAGTAAAGATAAAGATATATTCTGAAGGTATAAAAGTCAAACAACTTTAATTTTTCTTAGATAAAATAATAGTTGCTTTGGACAAATCAGTTTCTTATCCATAATTAATCTTTACTAATAATAAAGCATTTAGGCCTACCACTAATGAAATGTCTTAATTTCCCCTTTCTACTTTGGGAAATGTCTTAAACACTTAAGACACCCAAAATATTAAAACGCAGCATACGGGAATCGAACCCGTGACCATTCCAGAGTTAGGCGTGCGTGTTAACCACTTCAGCTACTTGCTTACTTTGCTTTATTGCAGCCCCTCATTTATATAACCTATACGTTTGTTACAACCCACCACCAACTTTACCTTTTTTAACCAGCCCAAATGTAGTTTTAAAAAAAAGCTCAAATTTTACTCCGTTGTTTTGGGCTTTTAACCGTTGTTTTAGGCTTTTAGCCGTTGTTTTAGGTTATAAAATCTTAAGAAATTGAAAGTACTGCTACTACCCACCGCGGACACCTATATCCACCCACCAGCCGCCGTCACTACCGCCGCTAACACCCACCAGTTGGCCGTCAAATAGTCACAAAGTACCCGCCGTCGCATTGCGCGGGTACCTTGCTAGTCTTGACAAAACATGTTTGATCTCCACGTGGCAGAAATAAGAAATTTAAAGCTGACTTCTACAAAAGTTGCTAAAATTACACGTTATTAAATTTCTGTACCTTTTAACACAACGGATTCGAACTGTTCTTTGCCCTCTCTACTATTTTGAATTTCTATTAGACCGTTTGCTCTCTTTCTCTCTCTCTCATCACTGCTGGTGTGTGTCCGATCGCAGATCTATCAGGATTAGGGCTCTTTGTTATTTCAATTTCATGATTAGATCTTCGAACGTGCTTGTAAGTCTCTTCTACATCCTTTTCCATGTTTGAAATTCCTTCTTTTGTTTTCGCTTATAAGTCCGCGTTTATTAGGGTTTGAAGCACCAAATTACTTGATTCGATCTGAAAATATATTTCTCAGCACAAAAGAATCGATATACCTCAGCTTACAGTATTTATTAGTGTTGGTCGTTTGAAATGGTTGGCTTTTTTCTTACGGTGATTATTAGGGTTTTTCTTTTAATTTCTTGTTTTCTTTTCCGCGAATCATTTGTAGATGACTGCAATTAATCGGATTTGTATCCATCTGCAGAAAAATCTAGTAGATAATCAGTAATCGGGTGAAATATTAATTTGCGGAGAGCTGGGTTAGGGTTCATTAGTGTTTACTGAGTGTTTTCCATATCTCTTAGAGCGATTTATCCATGTCAAGTGCTGATTAGGGTTTTATATGTTTTTATATACAGTGCAGATAGTTTGTCCTCCCAATTCCTAAGAACGGATAATGCTTTGGGGTTACAAGCAAACAGGAAGCAGGATATGTGATGGAAAGTTCAGCTATGGAGAGAATGGGTTGTTCTTCTGATGGCCGACTTGAGAAAATGCGATCTCTAAATGGGTATGTCTGTCTTTTAGCATTAAATTCTGACCAATTTTGTAAAATTAGTAAAAGTATGCTGCTGTTTATAGGAGGACAAGTGGGCCTACAAGGCGTTCGACAAAGGGTCAGTGGTCTGCAGAAGAGGTATGGTATATGCTGTTACAGTTACATACCTTAATCCTTGATTAAATTGTGTAATATTGTTTGTAGGATGAAATATTGTGTAAAGCTGTTCAGCAATTCAATGGAAAGAACTGGAAAAAAATAGGTACCATTTCCTATCTTTTTATGGTTGTGATGTCATATCATCTTAAACTCTAAACATTACAACATGTTCAGCTGAGTGTTTCAAGGACCGAACTGATGTTCAGTGCTTGCATCGGTGGCAGAAAGTTTTGAATCCAGAGCTTGTTAAAGGTCCCTGGTCAAAAGAGGTTAGTCATAATTTTTAAAAACCATAGTCTGCAAATATATTAAATTAAATTTCCATAATATATTTTCAGGAAGATGAAGTAATAATTCGGTTAGTGGAGCAATATGGGGCGAAAAAATGGTCCACCATTGCACAGCACCTGCCTGGTCGCATTGGCAAGCAGTGTCGGGAGAGGTATGATAAGATGATACTTTTTTCATTTTTTTTTTCTAGTTTTGTTTTGTTTGACATGATAACATGTCAGGTGGCATAATCATCTGAATCCTAACATAAACAAGGAGGCTTGGAGTCAAGAAGAGGAAATTGCATTGATTCATGCCCATCAAGTTTATGGAAATAAGTGGGCCGAATTAACAAAATTCTTACCTGGCCGGTATGCTTACTTTTAAACCTAGTAAAACATTACTTTTAGGGCTTGTTAAGTTATGTCTGGTTAAAATGTCTGTCTGGATAAATTAGTGCTTTCATTTGTTTTACATGCTGAATGAATAGCCTTAATAATAAAATTTGACAATTTTTTGCATTTTCAATGTCTCATTATTGTAAAAAACATAATTAAGTAATATATAATCTTAATTTTAAAATTTTAATAATAAAAAATGTTTATATATATAACTAATAAAGTTGAAATTTAAATGAAAAAAAATTATTTTTAAAAGAATAACATTATAAATTGAACATTTTTTTCTAACTAGGTCCTATAAAAACATTAAATTGTGACCATTATGGTTAGTAATAGTAATAATAATAGTAACATGATGTGATTGATTCTCAGGTCAGACAATGCTATCAAGAATCATTGGAACAGTTCAGTGAAGAAGAAACTGGACTCCTACTTAGCATCAGGCATGCTTGCACAATCCCAAACAACTGCAACTACTTCATGGGTACAACAACAACAACAGTGTAGTGAAGATGTTACAGAGGGTGAAGACATAATCTCAGAATGCAGTCAAAATGCAATTGTTGTTTACCCTCAAAACGATTCTGGAAATTGGGTTACAGATCTTCCTTCATTAGACTTGTGCGAGGATTCGGGATTCATCAATTGTATAGATGACCTTGAGCCAATTCAAAATTCTCAAGCTAACGATGATGCCTTAAATTCACAATCCTATTTTTCAGACTTACTGCTAACTTCATGTTATGAGTCTATATTAGACAACGGTCAGGAGTCAGGGTCACAAGAACAAAAAGACCAAGTGAACGGCTCTTCACAACTAAATAATGATTATTCATCGGTTGATGCTTCGGGAGTATTATCTTATGACCCGCCTCGTTTCCCGAGTTTGGATGTCCCCTTTTTCAGCTGTGATCTAGTACAATACGACACACAGCATGAATATAGTCCCCTCGGTATCCGAAAACTGATGATGTCATCAATGAATTTCAGCCCACACAGATTATGGGACAGTCCAGAAGCCGTGTTGAAAAGTGCTGCAAAGACTTTCACATGCACACCGTCTATATTAAAGAAGAGGAACAGAGATTTATGCTCGCCATTGTCTGTGAAGAGATGTGAGAAGAAGCTAGAATGCTCATCTCTGGCTAGAGATTTCTCCAGGCTGGAGGTTTTGTTTCATGAAAATCAAAACGAGCAACCTTTTCTTGAAGATAAAGAAAATATGATTCCTGGTACAATACTCAAAGTGAGAGAGTCATCTGGAGTTCTTACGGAACGGAACATGGATAATCTCTCATTCTTTTCTCCTGATAAAATTACCAAATGCTCAAATAAAGATGAACTTACTTGTTCTGTTAATCCAGTTGTTAGTCCAGTTACCGGAAAAAAGGCGGGAAATTCAAATTGCCTTGTGGATACGTCCATTGGCGTGTAAGATATCTTACACATTTGAGATTAAATTAGGTAATTTTTGTTTTAATTAATATATGTATTTTGGGCGTATAGATTTGGTGAAACACCCTTCAAGAGAAGTTTTGAATCCCCTTCTGCATGGAAATCCCCTTGGTTCTCTTTTCTACCTGGCCCAAGGGTTGATACCGATATAACAATTGAGGTAACAACTTTTATGTAATTTAATCACAGATCAAAAATATTGCAAGTGTTTGAATAAATTATAAAAAATTTGTGGTTGGTGCAGGATATTGGTTACTTTGTGAGCCCAAGAGAAAGAAGCTATGATGCTCTTGGGTTAATGAAACAGTTAAGTGTGCAGATGGGTCCCGCATACGTCACTGCCCAGGAGGTCTTGGGTGACGAAACTCCCGATTCCATACTAAACAAAAAATATGCTCGCCAAGAATCAAATCTATTGGTACCCACTTATATATATATATATATATATATATATATATATATATATATATATATATATATATATATATATATATATATATATATATATATATATTTTTGTTTAATTTTGATAATTTTAAATGTTTGCAGAGCGAGAGACGGGTGCTGGATTTCAGTGAATGTGCAAGTCCTGAGAATGGAGCGGAAGAAAGTGCAAGAGCATTGTCAAGTCCGTCTTCCTTTTTATTGAAGAGTTGCAGGTGACTTATGCAACAAGTTTATACACATGTGTAATGCAATTTTAGTATATATATAATTTATATTAATATTACAATTTTATATTACCATTACCATTTGTTGTATTATTTGTGGATGGTCCAACACTTTTAACTAAATTATTTCTTGCTGTATGTTTAATATCATATCGAAATTCATTCACCCCACTGATTTTGTTTAGAAAATGAGGGGTAATTTGATGACATAACTGCTACATCACATGTAGTCCAGTGTTAAAATGCTAGTCATTTATTTGTTATCAGATTCTAGCCATTGGTTGATGGAGATGGCCTAGTGTTAGGGGCGTCCAAATTGATCTCCTACAGGTCACGTGTTCCTGCGAGAGGAATGTTCAAAAAAAGCCGTGACAATGGTTATGTTGTACACCACCCTTTATAAATCACTTGGTAAGTGAAAAAAGTGTTATAGTTTCACCTATTAATTCTTACATACATAAGACAGCAGCTTAAAATAAAAACATTAATAAATAAAAAATGAAAATTGCTAACGGATGCCTAAACACAACAATGAAACATGGGTACAACTACTACGTGCATGGAAATTAATTGAAGTTACACATCATATTTATAACTAATATGTAAGGTCAAAAGATTAATTACAAATTTTATTAGGGTAACTTGGACAATTATTATCCTAGTTATTCAAATTGTACACACACATTATTCATAAATAGTGTAAAATTTGGTAAATATTATTATATTCAATACAATATGATAGCATTATATGTGAGGCTCAAAGAATTTACATGTGCAGAAAAGGATTTTTTGGGGTGTATGGGAAGCACATTTACAATAGTGTTTTTGAGATATAGATATGAAGATAATTGAATAAAAAAAGTCATGTGGAGAGGCGGTGTTGAAGTTCTTTCCTGTAGACCTGGATTAAACCGGTTGCATCAAACTTGTGATTTAACAAGCTCTTGTATTCATGGTCTCGACTACGCATGAGTTGAACCTGCTTTTGGAACATGTGGAATTCATGAGAGCTGAGAGAACCGTCACTGTTAGCATCGAGAAGCTGCATCATCTCAGGAGCATCATCCCCTGGTGCACCCAGCTCTATCATCACCTCTCTTAGCTCCTCAATACTAATCTTACCATCTCCATTTTTGTCAAGGAGACCAAAGATGAGATGTAAAATCCTTCAACCGCAATGCAGCATACTCTGCAGCAGCAATCATTATGGTCTTGAGCCGCTTTGCCTGTACAAGGGTTGGGTTTTGTTAATCGATTATTATCAATGTCTCTTCATTCAAAAGAGGAAACTTACTTCTTGTGGAGACCGGCTTTGTAAAATGCATGTGAAGCCGGATGCCAACATATTCATCTCTGCACTCCTAATTTGTATCTCCATTAACGGTCTATTACTCCCACTCACATCAACCGCCATGTGTAAACTCTTGTACCCATTAGCTTTGGGGTTTGCAATATAATCTTTAGATCTGCTAGGAACCTCTTTCCACAATGACCGGATTACAGAACGCACATGCCTTCTCACTCTCACCAGATGATGATGATGTTTCTAACACAACCCGTAAACCTAAGATGTCGTTCACCTCCTCAGGCCTACGCCCATCTCTCAGCAACTTCTTCATAGTGCTGTAATGACTTTTATACCGACCCTCAACCCAGATTTTATCCACTATTTCAGATAAAATAGGATCCGAATGCAACAACTGAAGCAGTTGCTCCTTCAAGCATCTATTGTACCTGTCTCGTGTGTCTTAACCAGGTGTTCACATACATATATGAGTAAGACTATGGGGTATGGGCACCACCACCACTTGAAAATTTCTGCCACATCATCTGCCACCTCAGCAACCACACCACATCACACCACTCCACTTTATCCAGGAAATATCCACCACCCCACACCACACCATTTTTTTCCAACTCATCATTTCTTTTCCATTTATTTAATAGGAGTTTAAATTATTGATTTTCTAAAAGATGCTTAAATTGTAGTTTTATAAAAAAAAATAGCTGATAAAAAATAAAAAGTAAACGTACATTCTTTAGTTTTTTAAAATAATTCTATTAAGTGTCAATACAATAATTGTTTACATTTGGGTTGGGCTTAATTAAACAAGGCCCATGGAAATATTATATCCAACTATTTAATTAGAAGAAACCCTATTCTCCAGCCGTTTTCTCCATCTTCTCCGGCAGAGGTTTCATCAGACTTTCTGGTTTTCTCCATCTTCTATTCTTTTTTCTTTTATGTTTTATGTATATTTAACGGTAAAAAACCTCGAAATCCGCCCTCCACGCACGTTAACACTCGTGCTCGTTACCACCCTTCTCCACCACCGCACCCCACGCCGTGTAGGGGGGCGGTGTTCCCCGCTCGTCCACGCCGTGGCCAACCGGCCACCTCAGCTTCTCCTCCCCGCCCCGGTGCCCATACCGCCTAGTCTTAGGAAACAAGTATTGAAAACAGAGATCCTCCAGCTCAAGGGATAACGAATTGGTCCCCACAGCATGTGCTAATGGAGCGTGGATCTTCATAACTTCAAGAGACACCATCTGCTGCTGGTATCTTGGGAGGTACTCCAAATGCCTCATCATATCAAGCTTCAGAGCAAGATGCAGAATCAGTGCCCTAACATCATAGTATGTTAGACAGAATTTTCTAAGGGCAGAAGCAGTTTCGTCATCATAACTCTCCACTTTAGAACCCATGTTTTTCACTCGAAAGCTCTCGTGTACTAAATGAGCTGTAGTCACACCTATGCGATCTTTCACTTGGACCATGCTTATGCCACGTGCCTCCACAACTTCCCTCAGTATTCCAGCCGAAATAACTTGAGCATCCATCTGCATTAACAATTTCAAATTAATCCAATTAAACCCTACAACCATGACGTTTTATGTACCTGAAGATCGGCGAGGAGGAGAGCCACGGAGAGTGCACGTGACAGGGGTGAACGGCCGTCCGGAGCGAGAGGCAGAGACTGCAAAATTGGGAGGCAAAGTTTTAGGGTTTTGAAGAGCAGATGAGAAGAGAGTAAGTGGTGGTTATTGTTCTTCATTCTCTCAGTTAGCTCGTTGAATGTTCCCACAAGTTCCACCACCATCTTCCTCCCTGAACTTGGCTGAGGAACAGAAAGAGACATTTTAGCTCCGCCCATCGCCGACGACTTTGAGGTTGGTGTTGGAAGAAAAAAGGGGATTTTTGTGAGAATTTTGATACTAGTTTTGGGGAAATTTCTAGTGACATGATAAGCGGATCGAGAGATCTCCATTGTTGAGGACTTAGAACTTGAATTGATTGGACTGGAGATAGTGAGAAGTGTGTTCGTTGAAAAAGATGATGGATATCCCATCCCGACCAACCTACGGAACGGTTTACTGGCTAACATTCATGCCACGTCATTTCTTGTTTTTAAAGACCAGTCAACATCTAGGTTCCTAATTAAAACAGTTTAAAGAAAATCTCTTTACGTCAATATTAGTATGAGACTACAAAAGTATAAAGTTATAATGGTCACATACAAAATGAATTTTTTAGTATAATATTATATTGAAGTTAAGTTCGAGCATTCAAAAAAGATAATCACACCAACTTTCTTGTATAAAAGTAAAAGGTTGAAGTTGAACGCATGCTTTTGTGTGAAAGGATGTCTATGTGCAATACTTTTATTTGTTGGTAAAGGAGAAGTTGACACATAGTTTTACTGGTACAATTCATCAAGTCAACCGTTGGGTATAAATACTCTCTTCAACAACGTAAGTAAATGGAGATTTACCAAACACTCGGGCATTAAACTTTCAAGGCAAGTATTGACTGTATTCTTGCTAGATCATACTTGTTTTCACAAAGAAATTTGTTTGCGTTCTCTCGTAAAGTGAGAGTTATTTGCCTTTCAATGAAATTTTAGTTTAGATATTCTTTATCTTATTTTTAGCAAATGTATTCACATCACCTTCATATTTGGAACTAATAACTATTTATTTATTAATGTTGTATTTACTATTATGGACCAACAATATCATTTGTCATTTCCAAAAAGAAAAAGGAAAAAAAAACGATTTGATTAATTTAAAAATACTCAATACTCAAGTTATCCACCCTGTTATGTGGATAAATTAACATGAAGCGCAACGGTCTGATAATAATCGCCGCCTTGTTCAACTTGAAAACAAAAGTAGAAATATACTGTACCAAGCTGTTAGCAATGAGCTGTGTCACGATATTCAGTTTTATGAAAACAAAGGTAGAGATATCATATTCCAATTTAGATTATTACATTTTTTAGATTATAAGACTTTTGATTCGTAATATGTTAAGATCATGACGACTTTTTTTTTCTTCAGATTTTCATGATTATACTCACTTTTACAAAGAACTTAATTTTAACAACTTTGATATTTTTAGAAAATTTTGTTTACAAAAAAGTTTTAAGTTATGGCTGAAAAACAAAGTGGGATGAGCCATGATTCTATTTCCGTATAAGGCATAAGTTAATTAACTATTATGCCTTTAATTTACCAAAATACCCTTTGAGTCAGCATTCTATGTCATCATTACAAGACACTCTAAATAATTGCTTTTGACATATCATATTTATCTAGTCAGCAAGATAAGTCATATCTTCTTACTCCATATACTTCCTTCGTTTCAAAATAAGTGATACACTTTCCATTTTTGGGTGTTTCTGTAACGACCCGAATTTTGTGTTAAATAAATTATGTAAAATTATTATAAACAAGATTAAATCGTTTAAAGAACGTGGGAATTGGTTTTGTGTCATTTGGACATCGTATGAGAAAGTTATGGGCGAAACCGGGTTGAAACAAGGAACGAAAAGTGCAGCCTGGGCTGCCAGACCCAGATAGCGGCGCTATCTGGTGATCGCGACGCGATCTTGTGTGGGTTTGGAACAGCGAACCGAAATAGCTTAAGGGGTAACGCGATTTTGAGTTCGCGTCTAGGATAGCGACGCGAAGGGTGTCGCGAATGAACGCGGGTTGGCAGATAGCGACGCTATCTCAAGGATAGCGACGCGATTTCGTGTCTGGACAGAATAAATACGGGATTTCTAGGGTTTTCTCTCATTTTTCACTTCTCCAATGTATGCAGCCGATTTGGGAGCCCTTGGGGGCGATTTTGGGTGATCTTGGGCATAGAACACCACCATTCTTGGAGATCTTCAATCCTTGTTAAAGATCTAAGGTATATTTCATCTCTTGATTAGTTGTGGGTCGAGATTTGGGGGAAAACTTGTTAATGAAATATGTGGGTTATAATCTTGTTTAAGATGGGTAATGGAGGGTGTTGAGCACCCATGGGAGGCATGTGAACATTATGTTCTTGCTAGATCTTTGATTTCGGGAAAACCTTAAGTTAGGGCTTTGGGATTTCACCAAGATGGATGAGCTTGGTGGTTAAGGGTGTTGTGTTGTTGTTAGATGATTTCTAGTTATGGATGATAATTAGATATATGATGGTTATGTTGATAGGTTGCACGGACCTAAAAGTTGGAGACATTCCAAAGGCGGGAAGCAAGGATTCGTGTTGATAAACACGACATGGATGTAGCTATTGCTAAGGTGAGTACATGAGACTTTTAAACTGGGTACATAGCAAGAGTTTTGAAAATACATATGATATTTTTTATGGGTCTTTATTAATAAATGTTTGGTAAAGATAGTGACTGAAAATGGTAAGAAAGTAGGTTTAATGTGATACTAGAATATGTCTAGTATGGTTGATGAATTTTGGAAGTGAGTAGGATAAACTTAAATGATTATGGAGTCTGTAATAATGAACCATAATAATAAAGTTATGAAGTAAAAGAGTGTATATTGAGTCCTTATTAATAATTATGTATAAGTAAAGCAATTGGAAATGATTTGATAAGTAATGAGCATCTATTGGTAAGAATTACTAATAAAAGAAAAGAACGAATATACATATGAAAATGATTATGATGTGACTAGTAATAATCATGTATTATGGTCAACGAAGAGATGAAAGTATATGAAATAGATAAATAAGAAATGTATCTTATGAAATAAGTGAGTATGGACCTCCTAGGGTTCATAGATGTAGAAGTATGTGTGAGATGTTAAAGATCGGGTCCACGAGACCATACAGGTACGTTCACTCTATGTTGAACTTGTTACATATATATAGTTATTATTAGATAACTAACTTGTTTGATGATTGATGTGATAGCCGAGAGCTACATTGACATAACTGTTGAGTTATGGTAAGATTGAGATGATGTGATGTCACGGGCGACTCCCGGTCATGAGTTGTGGAGTGAGGGGCAGTTGGGTGGATTCCCATCGACTCATCCACGTTAGTAGTCTTGCTAACTGGATGTATTCCGGCGAGTAAGGCAAGTATCGGTAGATTGGACGATTCCCTCTTGCCGGTATCTTGAGCTTCTAGTTAGTTCTGGGGCAACCCGATAACTAGATATATTGGAGTTCTAGCTAGTTCGGGGGCAACCCGATAGTTAGATATGTTGAGGTTCTAGTTAGTTTGGGGGCAACCCGATAACTAGATTTGATTGCTAGGAAAGCATTGGAACAATAGGGTAGCTATAGGGTGACTAGCCTATATTGATGTGGTATATATATATATATATATATATATATATATATATATATATATATATATATATATATATATATATATATATATATGTGTGTGTGTGTGTGTGTGTGTGTGTTTATATATATTTATGAAACGATTATTATTATTATTTGGGTCTAAAACCCATGTATCTTACGAGACTATTTTGTCTCACGTACTACATTTGTTTCGTGGCTATGTACTCAGGTACAGGTTGAAGAGATAGAAGGTTGCACTAGAAGTGGCCTAGAGATGTTTAGCTCGGGAGCTCGTAGGTAGATCCGTTTGTCTATGGTTTTGATATACTTGGTGACCCCGTATTTTTGTATACTCTGATAAAGGTTTTAAAGTTTTTGTTAATCTGTATTTTGGACATCATGTCTATATATATTGGGAAAAACGTATTTTAATGATTTTAAACGATGTTATAAAAATACGGGTGTTACATCTTGGTATCAGAGCTATATTTTAAGTGAATTAGGTTGGATGTCCATCCTAGTCTTAGACTGTAGCAATAGGAATGTAAGATTCCTTGAGATCGATAGGTTGACCTTGAGACTTTATGTTAAGTTTAGGGTTGGACCTAGGGGACCTATAAAAGTTGTTATGAATTGTGCAATGTGAAGTCTTTTGTGACCGTAGAGCATTTGTATGATAGGGCCGAACCCTATGAGAGATATCATGTTTGGATCTAATGGTGTTGTTTTCGACTTTTGAGTTGACTGTTTGAATCTTGTTTGTTCGATACGTTGGTATGGCGAAAGAATGAATGTGAAAAGTGGACGAGCTCCACTAAATTGGGAAGAGTTAAGAATGAGGATATGAACCCAATTTTGGATAATCGAATGAATGGGGGTAGGTGGAATGATTCCAATACCCATATGAAGGAAAAGTCATCGAATGGCGAAGACCGTAGTGGGAAGTATCTACATAAAAAGGTAGCAAGACCTAGTCGGGAGAAATGGAAGAATGTTGTATAAGGCCTTTATAGCGTGTAAAATTGTTGGGTAATTCGGAGGTTCTGAGCTGGAGGCCATGATTGGGTGGATTCAGTGGATTGAGCAAGTGCTAGAGAGTAGCAGGCGAAGGAAGAAAGATATGGTGACTTTAGCATCACCATTATTGAAGGATGAGGCGATGACACGGTGGAATGTGTTGTATGAAACTTTGGGAAAGAGAGCACGGTACAAGATGTTGTGAAAGGAACTCACGAGTGAGTTGAAAGGGGAAGTTTGCCCGGGTGGAAATCTAGAGGGGGGATTCATGATGCAACCTCGGAGAATTTTTGGTAAATTGACTTAAGTGATTATGGCTTAATTGTTTGGTTGTTGCACGAATTGGTGCTTATAGAAATTGGAGATGAGTCGTACGATGTGGAAATTTATTTTGGGAATAGTCTTCCCGGTTAGTTATGTGTACGGAAATATGCAATGGAAATGATTATAGACAAGTGTATCGCATGTAGTAAGGATATAAGGGTTGATGCTATTATGTAGTATCAAAGGACGAACCACGAGGATGGTGAATGTGTTTCAACAAAAGGATAGTAGCACAAAGAAGTGTTAAGTCTTGGTAAGAAATGTTAGTGTGGATGGGAATCTTAGAAATAGAAACTTTCGAAATGGAATTTGGATGTCAGGCGGGAATCCGGATAAATAATGTAATATGATTATGCGTGAACGGTAAAGGAAAGAATGACTAAGGTGTAGTGATGTCTTAGAACTCGTAAATGGAAATATGTAGAAAAGAATAAGTAACGGGAATGACGAGTTTTGATTGTTGAAAGTGGTTGAGTAAAAGTTGGCATGTAACCATAGCAAGTTTAGGACAGAGGTGATGGATACGATATTATATGTCATAGTAATGGTATGACGGTATATGACGAAGAGTAGTGTGAGACTACGGTTGGGAAAGGAATATTTCTAAGTCTCACGACGTATAAAGGTGGAACATCGAGTGTTGAGCTATTGGGTGCTAAGCCATGGGTCACGAGTGTAGACCGGAGTCGATTAGTTGACTCAAAGATGGTCGGATTTGCCGGTGAATTATTGTTAATGGAATAGATTAGTTGTTACTCAGTAGTGACAAAAAGATTTGGAAAATTTGTATTAAGGAAATGAACCGGTTAAGGGTGGTTAATGTGTAAGTGAAACGATAAATGGTAATCGGAGATTTTAGTGGTTTGCCCGCGGGGTACAACGTATGTGCATTATGTGATGGCCTTTGAAGGCATATGATAATGAAAAAGTAATGTTATATGAAACGTGTTAAGTAGTATGCCCAATGGGGAATATGTTAGATATGACAGAAAATGATAATGTGATATTATGGGAAACGTGCTAATTGCATGATGAATAAATAGACGGTTGAATGTGTAACCTAGTAGTGAAATTATGTGATGAGAAAAGAGGTATACTAGTATGGTATCCAAAATCGATAGAATGAGGAAAAGATGATGTGGTAGTTCGGGGGATCCCCGGCTCCTATGATGTTTGGGGGTGGAATCGGTTGGGCGAATCCCAATGGTTCCATCCTGTGATTGGAGATGTTCCAATCACTGTGACAGTTTGGGTCTTGATGGATTGGAGGCTTTCCAATCATCTTGCTATGATAGTCAAAGTATGAATTGTTGTGTCTGTATAATAATGTGTATATATATGTGATGAATGTAGAACCATGTGGTTAATGTGTATGGTTATGACTGTATAATAAGTAAGAATTTGGTTGAAATGCGGGATGCATTTAAGTCGTGTATGTGTAGGGGATGCCTACAATTTATAGAATAGGAGGAAAGAGAAACTCCTAGTGAGCAAATTATTATTTGGTAATCAAGATGTGGTAAACTTGTATGAAATTGAGAATGTGTTGCGGTAGAGGATCTAATACCGGTAACGGAGAATAAAAGTTATGAAATTGATCGGGGTGATACAAAGATGGTTGAAAGAATACTAAGTGATGGTATGAGTGACCAAATGATGGTCAAGAATCCGTAAGGGTCGGTGTGACCTTAAGTAGAGGTACAACTCTTGGGTTATTTGGGGACATTTTGAAAGTTTGGAAAAACGGGAACGATTGTTAAGGAAACAATAATGAGTAGAACCGAAAGCGATAAGTCGAGAATGGTATTCCGTGATTAAAGGATTTGTTAGTATGAGAGAATACGATGGACTTTATGCAAAAGTCAAGATTAGTCAATTTGTGATTGGTATGAATGACTAGTGAATGATGAGAGCATAATGTATCGATTGTGTGTATGCGAAAAAGTTAATGGAATAATTAAAAGAGTTATAGTCGGCTTATACGACTTCGACCCGTTGGGTGTTTTCAAGTTGAATTTGGGAATCGGGTGCATGATGGTTGATGAATCATAATTAAGGGTCGATGGTTGTAACACCCTAAAATTTACAAGATTTTTAAAATTTTTGAAAACAAAATTATAATCAAAAGGTCCCAATAACTTAAATAATTAAATCCCAACAATAGTATTTTCATTTAAAAATGTATTTAATGCGGAAATAGTTAAAATTAAGTGTTTCTAAAATATTAAATGTCGTCCACATCGGTAATGAAAGATACAGCGGTCAACCGTCCACCTTCTCCTTTCCTCTGCTGGTACCTGAAACAATGTGGGGGAAAATAGGGGTCAGCTGGAGAAGCTGAGTGAATATCTCAAAATGCAAACAATCCTAACATACAACACATGAGGGCACATCGGTGTACTCCTACTCAAAATCTACTCAGTTAATTACTCAGATTTATTTCTCGGATTTTATTACTCAGATTTTAATTTATATAGCGCGCTTGTGTGATTTGGGACGAGAGATCAACCTCGCCCCTCCTCACACCTCAGATAGGCGTAAGCCAAAAACTCAGACGGGAGTGATCCCAAAACTCAGACTGGAATAATCCCAAAAACTCAGACGGGAATAATCCCAAAAACTCAGACGGGAATAATTCCAAAAACTCAGACGGGAGGTGATCCCAAAACTCAGATGTGTGTTATTATGTTTTATTATTTCTTTAACATAATTATCTCAGATTGCTCTAGCATGTAATAGCACAGAATGACTCTGTGCCGAGCTCGGTTACCCAGGCACAATGTCTCAGATCATGAATAAATAAACAGATGCTCAGATACTCAGATAACAAATCAAACTCAGATAACGGATCAAACTCAGATAACATCTCAAACTCAGATAACAATTATGGTGCAAGAAATGTAACACATAAGTCATGCATGTACAACGTTAAAACTGAATACACGGTGAGAATACTCACCTCGGAAACGTAAGCTCCAAAGGTTTCCCGACAGTCAAAGGTACAGCACGTTGTCTCCTAGGCGGTCCTAAAACATAAAACGAAACCTCGAATTAAAATCCAACCCAAGGACTTACAATATAAAAAAATCTAACATCACCCGTTAGTCTCACGGGAACAGCCAAAACTCCCAAAACCGTTTACTATATTGACTCCAAATTTTTACAGCATATATTAGACACATATCACTACAATCTGTCTTTATAAAGTTCGGCCCGGATCAGACCGGAAAGGCCTCGAAATAGTCCCGCAATCCGGTTGATCAGTGCAGTATTTCAGCACTGCAGGCTGTTACGAAAATGGCCTTTTCTTACAAACCAAAATCCCGATTAACGAGAGGTCAGCGGAAACGTTTAGTTAAGTCGGAGGACTACAAATCTCTGAGAGACGGTCCTCTCCTAAAACCGACTCTAAGGGTGTGAAAAACTGGTCGCAAAAGTCTGGACAGAAACTGCCAGCAGTCGAACAAACAAATGAACAATTCAACAACAATCGACACTAAATCTGGTCCGACTCTACGGCCCCTGAATTCTACGAAAAACTTAGATTAAACCCGAAAGGAATTAAGATAACACAATGAAAAGGAGAGATCGATCGAGACTTGGAGCACACAGATCGAAACAAAAATGAAAATTATTATCAACTACAGAGAAAAAGAAACAAGGATTATACCCTACGGTCCAATATGTAAGAAACACGAACACCCGAATCTTCAAACCACGTCACCACCACTTGATCAGATGATCTTCAGATATTTAGACAAACTTGACAACGATTGGACACAAGCGATGGCTGAGATATTTCTTCTTGGCACAACAATAAGGACTAAACAACATATTTGCTATCTTGTTTCCCATTGGACGAGCACAAATAGAGTTTCTGGTTAATTGGCACAAATAGTGGCCCTTGCCACCTAATATTGGAATTCTCCATCTAAAATTACCGTATGACTCTTGCCGACTTCACAATACACGCCACCAACTCTAAATGACTTCCATATGCTAGTTACAACCTTCCTTACGGCTGATCTTATTCAACAATGTCGACAATGGAAAATAAAACGCAGAGAAGTTACGGCCTAAGGGTATTAGGGTTGCAAAGTTAGAAACAAATGGGTTTTAGGGGTTTAAATTTATTAGCTAATGGGTCGTCTAATTTCTAATAGGCCCTAAGCCCGAAACGAATAAGACCCGACAACAAAATATTGGATTTTGGCACTGGCTTTTGGCCGGTCCGACTCAAAAGAATAACCTGACTCATTAAAATATCACCCAACTCTTACGAATTAACCGGTCCAAAAATCGAGACGAAACATTTAATTATATTATAAATCGCCTACTAACTATTCATTAAAAGTTAGACTAAAAACTTTGCCACTAATGTTATTAATTAATTTAGTTGACCGGGCTCTCGCTCTACAAGCCGCATTAAAACCCGAGACGCACTCACGAATAAATAACGTCTGATAAAAACGAACCGTCTAACTTCATTATAATATTTTTACTAATTATTCATTTTAAATTAAAATGTTGTGATTAAATTAATATTATTTAATTATTAAAATTTCAGGGCGTTACAATGGTATAGGAAGGGATGATTTAATGGAACCTTTAGCAAGAAAAGAGATTGTTAAAGAACAGTTGACGTTGTGCTTAAATCAAAGATTAGACAATGTTGGCATATATCGACTTGGTCGAAGCTAGATTTTGACATCTGTGTGGATCGATTAGATGATTGTAATGATTGGGTCATATAGTTTCTATGTGTATAGCGGGTTTGATTAAAGGATTTAAAGTGTTATGGGCTAATTGTGCAAATTTTGACCCGTTTGGGTATTGAAGGCTTAAGATTGATTTTTGACCCATTCTGGCCTAGCGGAGTCAAGTGAATGTTTAAATACATATTGTTGACTATATTGGAATGGGAAGAGTTTGGTGGTAATAACCACAAGGGAATGAGAACGGAATGTTCGGTCGATTGTGGGTTGAATTTTTTTTTTTAGTGATTCCGAGGACGGAATCCTTTTAAGGAGTAAATAGTTGTAACGACCCGAATTTTGTGTTAAATAAATTATGTAAAATTATTATAAACAAGGATAAATCGTTTAAAGAACGTGGGAATTGGTTTCGTGTCATTTGGACATCGTATGAGAAAGTTATGGGCAAAACCGGGTTGAAACAAGGAACGAAAAGTGCAGCCTGGGCTGCCAGACCCAGATAGCGGCGCTATCTGGTAATCGCGACGCGATCTTGTGTGGGTTTGGAACAGCGAACCGAAATAGCTTAAGGGGTAACGCGATTTTGAGTTCGCGTCTAGGATAGCGATGCGAAGGGTGTCGCGAATTAACGCGGGTTGGCAGATAGCGACGCTATCTCAAGGATAACGACGCGATTTCGTGTCTGGACAGAATAAAGACGGGATTTCTAGGGTTTTCTCTCATTTTTCACTTCTCCAATGTATGCAGCCGATTTGGGAGCCCTTGGGGGCGATTTTGGGTGTTCTTGGGCATAGAACACCACCATTCTTGGAGATCTTCAATCCTTGTTAAAGATCTAAGGTATATTTCATCTCTTGATTAGTTGTGGGTCGAGATTTGGGGGAAAACTTGTTAATGAAATATGTGGGTTATAATCTTGTTTAAGATGGGTAATGGAGGGTGTTGAGCACCCATGGGAGGCATGTGAACATTATGTTCTTGCTAGATCTATGATTTCGGGAAAACCTTAAGTTAGGGTTTTGGGATTTCACCAAGACGGATGAGCTATGTGGTTAAGGGTGTTGTGTTGTTGTTAGATGATTTCTAGTTATGGATGATAATTAGATATATGATGGTTATGTTGATAGGTTGCACGGACCTAAAAGTTGGAGACATTCCAAAGGCGGGAAGCAAGGATTCGAGTTGATAAACACGACATGGACGTAGCTATTGCTAAGGTGAGTACATGAGACTTTTAAACTGGGTACATAGCAAGAGTTTTGAAAATACATATGATATTTTTTATGGGTCTTTATTAATAAATGTTTGGTAAAGATAGTGACTGAAAATGGTAAGAAAGTAGGTTTAATGTGATACTAGAATATGTCTAGTATGGTTGATGAATTTTGGAAGTGAGTAGGATAAACTTAAATGATTATGGAGTCTGTAATAATGAACCATAATAATAAAGTTATGAAGTAAAAGAGTGTATATTGAGTCCTTATTAATAATTATGTGTAAGTAAAGCAATTGGAAATGATTTGATAAGTAATGAGCATCTATTGGTAAGAATTACTAATAAAAGAAAAGAACGAATATACATATGAAAATGATTATGATGTGACTAGTAATAATTATGTATTATGGTCAACGAAGAGATGAAAGTATATGAAATAGATAAATAAGAAATGTATCTTATGAAATAAGTGAGTATGGACCTCCTAGGGTTCATAGATGTAGAAGTATGTGTGAGATGTTAAAGATCGGGTCCACGAGACCATACAGGTACGTTCACTCTATGTTGAACTTGTTACATATATATAGTTATTATTAGATAACTAACTTTTTTGATGATTGATGTGATAGCCGAGAGCTACATTGACATAACTGTTGAGTTATGGTAAGATTGAGATGATGTGATGTCACGGGCGACTCCCGGTCATGAGGTGTGGAGTGAGGGGCAGTTGGGTGGATTCCCATCGACTCATCCATGTTAGTAGTCTTGCTAACTGGACGTATTCCGGCGAGTAAGGCAGGTATCGGTAGATTGAACGATTCCCTCTTGCCGGTATCTTGAGCTTCTAGTTAGTTCGGGGGCAACCCGATAACTAGATATATTGGAGTTCTAGCTAGTTCGGGGGCAACCCGATAGTTAGATATGTTGAGCTTCTAGTTAGTTCGGGGGCAACCCGATAACTAGATTTGATTGCTAGGAAAGCATTGGAACAATAGGGTCGCTATAGGGTGACTAGCCTATATTGATGTGATATATATATATATATATATATATATATATATATATATATATATATATATATATATATATATATATATATATATATATGTGTGTGTGTGTGTGTGTGTGTGTGTTTGTGTGTGTGTGTGTGTGTTTATATATATTTATGAACACGTAGGGGGAGATTGTTAGTCCCAAGACTAAGTAAATAAGATTTGATGATCGATAGCTAAGAAAAATAAAATCAGCTGAAGTACGTATCTCAGCTGAGACAAGTATATGCAATAAATCTTCAGCTGAGTTAGTACTTAGCTCAAGATGTCAAGTCAAATCAGCAGCAATTCAAGAGTGATCATTCGAAGTCTATGCCCGAAGGACAAAGACAAGAAGAAGACCACTCAGCTGATTGTGGAATCAGCTGATGGTACCCGCTGCAGATAAAGACTTAGTGAAAAATATTCTTGACACTTTGAATATTTTCCTTTCCCGCGAAAAAGAAGAAGAAAACGATGAGGATCTTCTATTTCGGTAATAGAAGATAAGTTGTCAGAACATCATCGTTTGTCCCTCCAAGCATGTATAGAGAAAGTCAACATCTTTTGTACTATCATAGTACATCTTTTCACTGTGCGTCAGAAAAGGTTACAAGAGAAGTTGACACAAAGTACAATTGGAACTATAACGTATGCAAGAGCATTTAATGTCTCCTTGGACAAGTCCACATCGACGAATAATATGTTTACACGTCGATTAACTTGTGGACAAAGGAACATGGATCTTGGGCTATAAATAGAGACGTAAATGCTTGCATTTATACACACCTTTTAGCATTCATAGCACAAGAACATTCTCTGAGAATTTGTTATTGTCTAGTATTAACTTCCTCATAGTTATTACTCGGCATTCAATATCAGCTGTTAGTATCAGCTGATATTACTCTCCTTGCATAATCTTTTTAGTTTGAGCTAGTTAAAGTGTCATTTCAAGTATAAAGTTTTAGTTAGTGTGTACTATCTATTTCCGCAAACTTTGTAATGTATTAAGTTGTTTTAATAAACTCTTAATCATTGAAATCTTGTGTGTTCTTTATTTTTAAGTCTTACTTAGCCGTAACGCAACACGTTTGTGTTGTTGGGAACCAACAACTGGTATCAGAGCGAGTGTCAAAGTTGTTTTCCATCGACTTTGAGCATCTGTTATGGCTGAACCTACAACTGATCTGCCATCATCTGGCTAACCTCCCAAACTCACCCAAACCAACTATCCCATGTGGAAAACTCGCATGTTATCCCACATGGTTACCTATCATCCTAAACTTGAAGATAATCTCACGATAGGAAAATATATCCCTCAAACCCTCATCCCTGGTACTCCTGAAATACCAGAATACTACGTTGTTAAATCTGAAGCTCAATGGACGGACGCTGAAAAACGTCTTGTTCATCTTGAGAATAAAGGAAGGGATATGCTTTTTCAAGCAGTTGGTGATGAACTGTATCATAATATACAAT
This sequence comes from Calendula officinalis, assembly GCA_963853835.1. Classification (NCBI taxonomy): domain Eukaryota; kingdom Viridiplantae; phylum Streptophyta; class Magnoliopsida; order Asterales; family Asteraceae; genus Calendula; species Calendula officinalis. The sequence continues at coordinate 80,285,506 of OY970827.1, read as the reverse complement.
TTTGTGACTCAGTAAAAGAGATGTGGGACAGGCTGGCTGAAGTTTATGAAGGCACATCTGTTGTGCGTGAACATAACAAGAACATGCTCATCCATGACTACGAGCAGTTTAGAGCCAAGCCTAGTGAGACTATAGCTCAAACTTTTAATCGTTATAATATCTTATTAAACGAGCTGAAGTCTCATGGGGTTGAAAAGGACGATATGTCCAAAATGTGTAAGTTTATGGCTGCCTTACCCGCTAAATGGGCTAGCATTATAACTTGCATGAGTACATCTCCCACCCTGAAAGACTATACTCTTTCATCTCTCTATTGTATGTTTATAAGCCATGAGAAAACTGTACTCAACAAATTTCAACCTCCAAAGGACTCTAAAATGAGTTCCTCAGGATCTTCAACTGCTCTTGTTTCCATAAACAAGCCCAGCAGAATTGAATATCCCCCATCAGATGATGAAGCTGACTGTAACGACCCGAAATTTGTAAATAAATAAATATGTAAAAATATGATAATTATGGATAAATAATATAAAACGCGTGGAAATTGGTTTCGTGTCGTTTGGACACCGTACGGGAAAGTTATGGGCGAAAACGGGTCAAGACACTTAATGAAAAGTGCAGCCTTGCTGCCTTAAGGAGTTCGTGACGCGAACTATGGTTCACGATCGGGAACTAGCTCCAGGGAGTTTGGCCATGGGTCGCTAAGTAGATCGCGTCGAGTTAGCGATCGCTAAGTTGGCGTACGATTTGCTTAGTTAGCGACGCGAACTAGTTCGCGTCGCGAAGTCTGGTTGAGCAGCATTAAAGTCGGGATTTGGCTCATTTATTGCATTTATGAACCCTAGTTTTCTCTCTTCAAGTGTGTGAACATTTTTGAGTGTAAAGCATCGTTTGGAGCTGAATTCTTGGTCAAATCTCGTGATTCTTCACTCCTAGTTGAAGATTTAAGGTATATCTTCAATCCTTTGTAGTTGTAGCTTTAGATCTATGGGTTTAGAAGCTTGGGGTTGAAACCCTAGTTCTTGGGGTTATGGGTTATGGTGATATAAAGGTTGTATACACTTAATATATGGTATATTAACAAAGGAAACAAGTGTATGATTATGATTTGTAAGAATCTTGCGGGTTGGTTAAACCTAGGGTTTGGTAAACCACCATATTTGGGGGAAATGGATTGATGGGTGTTATCTAGAGGTAGATGAACACATTGATAGTAGATTGTGATGTTGAACATTGTATGATCATTGTTTTAGGCTTTCGGTGACATCTTGGAAAGTCGGTGAAATTGTGAAGCAAGAGTTTTGGTGTCAAGAACACGGTTGGAGCATTTATTGCTAAGGTGAGTACGTGTGGAATTTACTGAGTACATAGCCCCTCTTAAATATTTTCACTACTTGTGTTATGGTCTATTTGCTTAATTGTGTAGACTAGTAGTTGATAGTTAGTTATACAGATGATAGTATTGAACTAACTTGTTTGATGATGAAAGTGATAGCCGAGAGCTAGATTTGGCATAGCCATAGGGTTATGATGAGATTGAGATGATGTGATGATACGGGAGACTCCCCGATCATGAGGTGTGGATTGAGGGGCAGTTGGGATGATTTCTCATCGACTCTTCCACGTTAGTAGTCTTACTCATTAGACGTATTCCGGTGGGCAAGGCAGGTATCGGTAGCGTGGGCGATCCTATTGCCGGTACCTTGTTTCTAGTTAGCTCGGGGGCGTCCCGATAACTAGATATGTATGTGATTCTAGCTAGTTCGGGGGCAACCCGATAGTTAGAAGTGATTGCTAGGTAAGCAAGGTTGATAGGGTCACACCGAGGTGGCTAGACTGAATAGTTGGATATATATATGTATATTGATTGGTTATATGAATCGTGACATTTCATTTTATTACCGGGTCTAAACCCATGTAGCTCACGAGACGTTTTTGTCTCACGTACTCCTTGTTTTGTTTTGCTATGTACTCAGGTTCGGGATCGAAGGCTTAGGTACGCATGGCTAGAGATGCGGGGCCTAGATTAGAAGAGCACTAGATTGGATTTAGGCTTAGCTTGGTTATGATCTATTTAGTAACACCTACTTTTGTACTCTGATTTCATACCAAGGTTTTTGTAAATCCAAAATATTTAGTAACACCTACTTTTGTACTTTTGGTTATGTTCTTCTATTTATAAAAATATTTTATTTTGGCCAATATTTGGCATTAAAATTGAGGTGTTACACTGACAATACCTCAGCTGTTGATTTGTTCAACATGCCTAAAGTAAGCATCGAGGAGATCAATGAAGATGAAGACAACGAAGCCCTCGTATCTGAGCTTGCCTTACTTGTCAAAAACAGAAAATTCTTCAAAGGCAAGTCAGGCTCCTTGGCTAAAGGCTCTAGTAGCAGACCTATCTCGTCAGCTGCACCTTCCAGATCCTCTGGAAGTACACCTGATATCTCTGAGATAACATGCTACAACTGTAACAAGAAGGGACACTATGCTAACGACTGCAAGCAAAAGAAAGCAAGTTCATCATCTTCAACTGGTGAATCCATTGAAGAAAAATACAAAAAGCTACAAGCCTTCACCAAAAAGATCCTAGAAGAAAAGAAGGCACTTGAAGGCAAAGCTGCTGACAAGGGTCTAGTAGCTGAAACTCACGACTGGGCTGACTCTGGTGACAGCTCATCCGATGATGATGAACCAATGGCCACAATGTGTTTGATGCCTCGTGCTGATGAAAGTATTACAGCTGATGATGCTAGTTCCTACCAATGGGTCAACATAGTTCACAAAAAGGTAACCTCTCTAATCTCTGCTGAGGCTACAGAAGCCAAAGATATTGTTGATTCTATCATTTGTGATTTGCACTTCATTGATCAGCTGAAAGGTGAATGTTTGGATAAACACAACACTATTCTTCGTGAAAATGCTTTTTTAAAAGAAAGACTAATTGATCTTAAATCTTTAAAGGAAGAACTTTCAGAAACTAAATTTATAAATTCAGTTCTTCAACACGATCTAAGTGAAAAGGTTAAAGAACTTGAAGCAATTAAAAAGATTTGTGAATCATGGTCCCGTTCATCCAAACGTGTGAGTGAATGTGTTAACTCACAAATTCCTAGTCAAGTACAAGCTGTACTAGGAGGAGACTTCTATGCTGAAGCCGCTGTACCTGACAGCAGTACAGATGATCTGTACTCCTCATCAGCTGATGCGTCTGTGCCAGCTGAAGAGTTGGTTTTTGGTTCCTTTGTTAGGTCTACCAAAACCTATGCTACTGAGATGTCCACAGAAGAACCTTCTGAAACTACGGGTGAGGAATCTTCAGCTGATTCCTCAGCCATGGTTGTTAGGACACCCACTGTAGTAATAGTTGAACCAAGAAAATCTATCTTGGGTTCAGCGCCTGTTGTCTCTGTTGCTAGACCTCAAAAGAAGACTAACAAGACAGCAGGAAAGAGAACTGTTCTTACACCCTTCAAGGGTGAGACAGCTGGAGTTAGTACTCGGGCTGCAAAGAACAAAGGTAAGAGTGTCTCCAAAAACACTCCTAGTCCTTCCTCAGCTGGTTCTGTCAAACAGCTGAAAAGAAAAATCAGTAATCTGACTTCACTCGTTCAAAATCTGACTCTCTCTGAGAATCAGAAGATGAAAGGGATTTTAGGTCCAGTACCTAATCCTGCTGCCTCGCCCTCCACCCCACAGCAAAAGAACAGAAAATGTTATAGATGTGGAGATCGTGGGCACCTGGCCAGTGAGTGTGACAGTCCAAGCTTAAGACCATCCCCATCCTCAGCTTGTGAGCCTATTGAAAAACCAACCCCTGTGAGCTCCAGCAGGAAGTCTCACGGACCCACAGAAATGTGGGTTCCCAAAAGGAACTAACTTCTTTCAATTCTTGTGCAGGGTGATCAAAGCAAACATGTCTGGTATCTAGACAGTGGTTGCTCAAGACATATGACTGGAAATAAATCCCTGCTTGAAGAATTCGAAGTTCGTGCTGGTCCTCCTGTAATTTTTGGTGGTAATGGTAGAGGCTCAACTGAAGGATATGGTTCCATTTCAAATGGATCTATAAAGATCACAAGAGTTGGTTATGTAAATGGGCTGAAACATAATCTAATCAGCATAAGCCAACTATGTGATGCAAAGTTATCGGTGAACTTTAACGAATATAGAGGAACGGTAACGGATAAAAGTGGAAAAGTTGTATTAGTTGCACCAAGAAACAACAATGTTTATACTCTTGACATGAATCCTCAGAATCAAGAAGTTTGTCTATTCTCCCATTCTACTGAAGAGCTAAATTGGTTGTGGCACAAAAGGCTATCTCACCTTAACTTCAAGAATATTTCAAAGCTGGCTAGAGGTCAGCTGGTGAATGGCTTACCACAAATCAAGTATGAAAAGGATAAACTTTGTTCAGCTTGTGAACAAGGAAAACAACATAAAAGCTCTTTCAAATCAAAGCAATGTTTCTCCATCAACAGCTGCCTACATATGCTTCATATGGATCTATTTGGTCCTATGAGTACTGAAAGTCTAGGTGGAAAGAATTATACACTAGTTATCGTTGATGAATACTCACGATACACTTGGGTTATATTTCTTCGCCACGAAAGTGATGCAGCTGATGAAATTATCAAGTTCATCAAAAAGATGGAACTTCTAAATGGGTCTAGAGTTAAGATGTTGAGATCAGACAATGGTACTGAATTCAAAAATAGTACATTAGAAGACTTCTGCTCAGAAGTTGGGATCTCTCAAAACTTTTCAGCTGCTAGAACACCTCAACAAAATGGTGTTGCTGAAAGAAGAAATAGGACCCTGATAGAAGCTGCAAGAACAATGCTTGATGAGTCAAACATGCCAAAGCAATTCTGGGCAGAAGTTGTCAACACAGCTTGTTTTACTCAAAACAGATCTCTCTACGTGAAGAGACACAAAAGAACTTCTTATGAGATTCTACGTCAAAGAAAACCATACATCGGCTTCTTCCATGTATTTGGTTGTGTGTGTTTCGTGTTAAATACACGAGATCAGCTGAGCAAGTTTGATGCTAAAGCTGATGAAGCTATTTTCTTTGGATACTCCACTTCATCCAAGGCATACAGAGTTTTCAACAAAAGAAGACAAACTCTAGAAGAATCTATCAATGTCACTTTTGAAGAACACTCAAAAGCCTTAAATCCCTCCTCTGATCAATCATCTGATGCATTTCAAAGGTCGACTGAGCCATCAACTGACGATTCTGCTGAAACATTTGTTGATGCCTTGAATCTCTTCGATGTTCAAATAAATGATTCAGATGATACATTCCATGATGCTCCCACATATCTTGTAGATATTGCAGCTGTGAAACAAGAAATTCCTACAACAAGAGCATCATCAAAGGCAAGACCAAGTTCTAAGCACCTCTTCCTACTTCAAGAAGATTAGTTCAAAATGAAGTAAATAATCCTGCTGAGCATTCTGTTGATCAACAAGGATCAAACTCTGCTGAATCCTCCTCTTCTACAGCTGCTCCTCAATCTTAGTGGACCTCAGAACATCCAATTGAATTAATCATTGGAGATCCACAACAAGGTGTAGTTACAAGAAGTAAGGCATCATGTAATCTCTGCCTATGGTCGTGCTTCCTAGCAGCTGAAGAACCGAAAAATATTAAAGCTGCTTTAGAAAGCTCCAGTTGGATTCAAGCAATGCAGGAAGAACTCAACCAATTTGAAGTCAATAAAGTATGGCAGCTGGTACCTCCACCAGCTGGTAAGACAATAATTGGTACTAAGTGAGTATTTAGGAACAAAATGGATGAGGAAGGAGTGGTTATTCGCAATAAGGCTAGACTTGTTGCACAAGGGTACAAACAGGAAGAAGGAATCGATTTCGATGAAACATTTGCCCCAGTAGCAAGGCTTGAGGCTATTAGAATATTTCTAGCCTATGCTGCTTACAAAAACTTCACAGTTTTTCAGATGGATGTGAAGAGTGCCTTCTTAAATGGGAAGCTGCAAGAGGAAGTTTATGTTAAGCAACCACCAGGTTTTGAAAATCCCAAATATTTAGACTATGTGTTTAAATTGGATAAAGCGATGTATGGGTTGAAACAAGCTCCTCGTGCATGGTATGACACACTCTCTACCTTCCTTCTAGCAAATGATTTCACAAGGGGAAAGATTGATAAAATCTTATTTATTCGCAAAATCAAAGGTGATATCATTCTTGTTCAAATTTATGTGGATGACATAATTTTTGGTTCTACTGATGAAAAACTTTGTAGACGTTTTTCAAAACTCATGTCTACAAAGTATGAGATGAGCATGATGGGTGAATTAACTTACTTTCTTGGATTACAAATTAAACAATCTAAAAATGGGATTTTTATAAATCAAGAAAAATATATTAAAGATCTGTTAAAGAAATTTGATATGAATTCATCATCATCCATGAAAACTCCAATGGCTCCTCCAAATAATCTAGATGCTGACTCAACTGGGAAATCGGTTGATGTCACTTTCTATAGAGGAATCATTGGATCGTTGCTCTATCTCACTGCTAGTAGACCAGATATTATGTTTGCTACTTGCATGTGTGCTAGGTATCAAGCTGATCCTAGAGAATCTCATTTAATAGCTGCTAAGCGAATTTTGAGGTACCTTAAAGGTACTCCAAGCCTAGGTCTTTGGTATGCCAAAGACTCCGGGTTTGATCTAATTGGCTATTCAGATTCAGACTTTGCAGGTTGCAAAATGGATAAAAAGAGCACCACTGGAGGGTGCCAGCTGCTAGGTGGAAAGCTAGTCAGCTGGACAAGCAAGAAACAAAATATTGTTTCTACCTCTACAGCCGAAGCAGAATATGTTGCTGCTGGAAGCTGCTGTGCTCAAGTCCTTTGGATGAAGAATCAGCTGGTTGACTTCGATATGAACTTTTCCAAAGTTCCTATCTATTGTGATAACACTAGTGCTATCGCAATCAGCAATAACCCTGTTCTTCATTCCAGAACCAAACATATTGACATAAGGTATCATTTCATTAGAGATCACATTGAACAAGGTGATGTGGAACTTCATTTCATTTCAACAGACCTTCAGCTAGCTGATTTATTCACCAAGCCATTGGATGAAAAACGCTTTAATTTCTTAATCAGCGAGCTGGGTATGTTAAATGCTTAACTCATCTGCTGAAGTACTATTAGCAGATGATGATGTTCACCTAGTCACTTAGTACACTCAGCTGATTAAAACACGTTAAATTTATCGATCAGCTGAGTAACTCATCTCAAAATGATACTTGTCAAGTTTTATCAGTTAAAACGTTTGGTTTTTCAAAGAAAAGGAATCTTTTAACCCCATCCACACGTTCTCTGTGGCAAATATTTGCACTCAAGTGGAAATATTTGGCTTTTATGAGGGATTTGACATCCCTGACACAGAAACTGCTCCTCTAACCCTTACTGTCAAATCGTACTTGTTTATTCGCACGAAAACCAATATTTCCATAGTTGGTTTCCAACTATCCATTTTTACCCGGTTTAAATTCAAACAGTTACCCAAAATGGTTCATATTCTCCCTATAAATACCCCTCACCTCTCCTCACTCTTCTCCACTACTCCCAAATAACCACCTTCAAAGTTCTTCCTTTTTCTCTCTCAAAACCCTAATCTTCTTCTTTTCTTAACCATGTCTACCTCCAGAAAAACCCAAGAAGCTTCCCTATCCAGAGATGCCATCGAGTTTACTCAAAACTCGAACTTGGTGGCAAACACCTCGCCACTGGACAACCTCAAGGACATCTACCGTCCGGTTGGAAAGTTTTTGCGCCATTGTCTTGTCAGTGGTGCATTCTTGCGCTTCACCAAGAGTTTTTACGAACTCTTGGGTGATTTCTGGATGCCTGCCTCCGTCTCTGGAGACAACATTGTCGCGCAAGTTGGAGATCATCAAATCACCATTACTGTTGATGATTTCCGAACTGCTTGTGGGTTCAACTACTTGAACCCTACTGAAGAACCTCAGGAGATGAAATCTGCTGAGGATGCAAAGAAAAGTCTGATCGATATCACTGGATATCGATTGGAAAGTGCTGAGGACAGGGTTCCGATCTTCAAGAAGTCTCAGCTAACGAGACCATGGGCCTATTTCTTCACTCATATCATTCAGTGTATAGGCGGCAACCATGGGTCTCAAAACCAGTGCAACTCCAAGCTTCAGATCTTTGCTGAAGCCCTAATCACCGGTCAGCGGATTGATTATGGGAGGATGGTGTACGAGGAGGTCAAAACCAAGCTCAAAGGAAAGGGAAATCACATCCCTTATATTCGTTTCTTCACCTTGTGCATCGCTCATGTGATGACCGAGAAGCTGGAGATCGATTACGATGACCTTCCGGGGGAATTTTTCGAGGTTCGTACCTTATCCAACACCATCTTCAACTCCAAGAAGGAAGTTGGTCAGGATGTTCCCCTCTCCTCGTACATGCTGAAGATGATTGATGATCATACTAGATCCAGGAGGGATCAATCAAAGGGCACCTTATCGAAGAAATCTGCCCTACAACAAGGTAAGTCCTTTTTTCATCTGCAGGGTTCATCGACTGCTAGTCGTCCGCTAGCTGCTGGTGAAAAGAACCCCACTTCCACAGGGATCTCAGCTCCCACAAAGATGGAAGATGAGGCAGAGGATTTCATTCCTCTGGTGGTAAGGAGACAAGTCAAAAGATCAGCTCATCGTCTCACCACTTCTTCTCCCCTCCTCCCGTCATCTTCTCCCACTTCACGTGCTCCTTCTTCTCCTCATCTGCAGGAGAGAGGGTCTGCTATCTGTGGAGAAGGTATGGCTACTGATGATGCTGATGTGGCAATTGCAGCATCATCAGGATTCAGCCAGGATCCACTGGGCCCCTTTTGAGCTCCAGTTTGAATGGATTACGACCAGAAGCTGTGCCAGCATCCGTCGCTGACCCTTCTTCTCATTTTCACTTTTGCAGTGTCTCACTAGAAACTTCTCCGCTTCTCGGAGCTTCTAGTCGGACACTCCTGGCTGATCACTCTTTTCTTTCTCTTCCTCTTTCACTTCCTCCTGCTGATCTCTCAACAGGTCAGCAGCTTTCAAAACAACAATTTCGTTCTTTAAGAGTTAGTGTCGGCTCCACAGTTCTGCGTAGCTCCTCAACTGATTCATTATCAGTTGTTGTAAAAAGGGGACAAACTCCACAAGCAACCTCAGTCTCTCAACAGACTGCTGGTGAAGTTTTTGGCTCATCCCAAGCCACCCGAGAGTCATCTGCACACACACCACCACCAACTTCTTCATCACTTTCTGAGTCAGCAGTTGATGACAGATTGACTGGAAACCAAGTCAATCTTGAAACTGTTCTTTGTGTTTCCCACAACGTCACCAACTTACATCAGCTGGAGATCGAGGAAACCACCACCGCCGATGAAGGGACAACTGTAGACCCAGTTGTTACTGAGGCACTCACCCAAGCTGCCAGTGATCGCGAATGTATTCGCCAACTGAGCTGTGAGGCAGCTGACCCACTACCCCGAGGACTTTCTCCTCATGTCTCTATACCAGTACAGCCGACTGGTGAGACTGAAGCACAAGGTAATCAAACAGATTATTCCTTAATGTTTGATTCTGCTGATGAACCCATTCAGCCCTACTACTCGTCTCCTGACGAATCAGCTGATGAACCTTGGCTTCAATTTGATTTGACAGCTGATGTCGGCCCTTCTGACAGAACCCCAGAAGTTTCAGCTGGACCCAACTCACCCTCCACAATTACTGAGCAACCCATAGGAGCTATTCCTCCTAACTCAGTAATGACTTCTCCCACAGTTGAGGCTACCACCTCAGCTGGAGATATTCCGGACCCTTCTCCCCAAATTGTCCAAATGTCCCATGCTGGAACCAGCACAGCTGGTGAAGGCATCCCCACCAAGGCCATTGCTGCCTTGGTGTCTAGAGTTGTAAAATCCCAGATACGTCCTGGGATGGCCATCTTGAGGAAGCAGCTGAACACCCTTCGCAGGGATGTTCCTCAGCAGTATGCTCAATCCGTTGAAAATCTATCAACGAGTATTGCCTCTCTGCATACTGAAGTCCACACTGCCACTCCTCAGCTGGCTCTTCTTTCTGATCAGATTCGATGCAACACCAGCGAGCTCATCAAGCTTCAAGAGCTCACCCAGCGAGAGCTCCGCTCTATTCAAGAATCTGACAGAACCGAGAAGGATAGGCTTCTGGCTGAAGCCCGGGAAGCTGAAGCAGAAGTTGATCGACAGCTGACCTTGTTACAATCACAGGTCACCCCTCTCATCTCCGCTGTCGATCGTATTGGCCTTGCTCAAGAAAAGCAGGAATCTCTGCTGGCCAATACTCATAGCCGTCTCGCCAAGGCTATTGATGCTTCTGCTGCTGCTGTCTCCACTCGGATGGACAAACTGGAGACTGAGGTTTGTTCGTTAACCTCTCATGTCAATGGTCTCCAAGGCACCCTTGACCTCATTTTACAGAAACTTAATGAGGGTGCCCCAGCTGTCCGTCCTTCTGCTGTACCAGAGAGTACCTTGCTTCTTCAGGCACTCTCTGAGGGGGAGAAAGAGCAAGCTACTTTAGCAGGTGAACAACAAGGTGAACAAGATTCACAAACCAAAATCACCTCTGCTGTTGGAGCCAATGTTCAAGAAGATATTTCAGCAGGTGAAACTCCAAAATCACCAACATTCACCTCTGCTGGAATACAAGAAGAAGAAACCTTAGCTGATGTTCGCATCATTGATACCTTTGAATCAGCTGAGGTCCCACAAGTCCAAATCCCATAAATCCAAAACCCTCAGCCCACTATACAGGTAAATCCTCAACCTGCTGAGGGGGAGCTTTCCGATGCTACGATAGCAGCTGTTCTTCTTGAAGAAGCTGGAACTGCTGCAGATCTTGAAACAGCTCTCTCTTCAAAGAAAAACACAAGAAGAGCTGTATCAAAGAGCTGAAGCAGAAAGAGCTGAGAACATTAGGTTGTTCAACAAAGTTCTCTGCAAACGTCGGCAAGAAGCCAGAATCAGCAGCATAAGGTGTCCTAAATCAACATCCAGCTCCCCACAAGAAATTATCATTTATAGAGCTGGAGGGCCCTTAGCTCCTGAAAGGATTTCTCTGAACAAGGTCAGCACTCATTTCAGCTATGATGAATGGAATGAGATGTTAAAAGCTGCCAAGTCTGCAAAACCATCTCCAAACATTGCAGATCTTGAAACTGAGGCAAAAATCGCAATCTACTCCTTCAAGACTCTATGCGACAAGATCAAGAGATACTCTCCTGATTTGGCAAATCGCATACCAGCTGAATTGCGTGAACCTCAAGCTGAGACAGTCAGAGAACCTGCTGGTGAAAGCTCCACAGCAAGAGGGGAGAAACGTAAGTTCATTCTCCCCGAGCCTTTCGCTGAACCCAGATCAGCTGAGGTTGGGTCTTCAATAATCTATGCTAAACGACCAAGACTCAATCTCTCAAGAACCGTACCCACGGGAGTTGAATTTATCCCTGGGCGTATTGTAACAGAACCCATTTACGGTTTCTGCTATCTGGGTGAAAAGAAGAGGCCTTGCTTCCAAAGAGCTGATGAATTAGACTTATGCGATGTTGAGCAGCTTATAGTCTATCACAAACTGCTGAGCTCCTCTACTGAAGAGGGAAAAGAAATGAAGAAACTAATCAACTCAGCCATCAGCTCAGTGTATCAAGATGTCTTAAGAGAATAAATACTTAAGACTATGTTTTTGCTTTATTTTCCTTGTACTTAAACAGCTTCATATCAATGGAAAATTATGTTTGTAATATACTTGTAGAAATACTGTAAAAAGATACAAATAGTCAAAAGAACCCAAAGGGTCAAAGTACATAAGCATTCAGCTGACTAGATCAGCTGAATCATTACAGGGTCAAAATTATACAGCTATTCGATTGCATCAAATAGGGGGAGATTGTTAGTCCCAAGACTAAGTAAATAAGATTTGATGATCGATAGCTAAGAAAAATAAAATCAGCTGAAGTACGTATCTCAGCTGAAACAAGTATATGCAATAAATCTTCAGCTGAGTTAGTACTTAGCTGATGTCAAGTCAAATCAGCAGCAATTCAAGAGTGATCATTCGAAGTCTATGCCCGAAGGACAAAGACAAGAAGAAGACCACTCAGATAAAGACTTAGTGAAAAATATTCTTGACACTTTGAAAAAATTTAAATTTTTAATTTTTTTTAATTTTTAAATTTTTTTTAAAAATTTAAAATTTTTTTAAAAAATTTTTAAAAATTTTTAAAATTTTTAAAATTTTTTAAAATTTTTTTAGAATTTTTTAAAATTTTAAATTTTTTTTTTTTTAATTTTATCAATTTTTTTAAAATTTTTTAATTTTTTTTAATATTTTTAAATGATTTTAAAATCTGAAGTATATAAGATATTCAAATTTGTTACTTTACTAAAGGATCGTAATTGAATTCGTAGGGTGTTGGGACGGATTTCAATTACAACGAATATCGTAATTCGAAATTACGTCGTAATTGAATTACGAAAAAAATGGGTCATCCAAACGTCCTCTGTAATGTAATTGAATTACAATTACGGAAGATTACGGAGGATTACGTAAAAACAAACGGGGCCTAAGAGTATCTGTGTAATGCAACGGTGTGTACAATTACGTGGTGGCGGTGTTAGTGATGGTGGATAGTGGTAGTGGTAGTCGCAGACGGTGGGTGGTGGGGTGATGGTGGTAGTAGTAATTTCAACTTCTTAAAGTTTAAATAATTAATAAAGATAATTACTTTTAAAGGGATTTTCTAACTCATGCCCGGCATGAGATAAGAAACATTAAATGAACTATAATTTCCTTAAACAATTGAATTTGCATTTAATGAATCTCATCAATTAATAAAAAAATAAAGTTCATTAATGATTATTTACACATTTTTAGGAATGTTAAAGATTATTAATTGTCTTTTATCTCATGCCCTTAGGGCATAAGTTAGCCAAACTCATTTTTAAATAATGAAAAAGATAGTCTAGTAGCTTATGACATTATGTTAATAACATAAACTAAATATTTGTACCCTAGTTGTATTGATGTAAGATGTTGTTCATGACTTATAAATCATAAGTTTAAGTCCCATAGATAAATATAAATAGATTATGTTCCACTAACAAAATGTTAATAACATAAAATCATAAGTTTAAAACCTACATGTTACACATTTTTGATAATCACAAATTTTGATAATCACAAATCTATTTTAAAATAGTAAGTATATTGTAAATTCTATCTTGTGTATATATATTTAGAGAAAAAAGTAATTTAGGAAACCATATAAGTAAATTTTCTTTTAGAAAATAAAATAAAATAAAATACAATGGTGAGCCGTCAATACATAAACACGCACACAGCCTACCGCGTCGGTTGAAGGCAGTCTTCGTTGGACGCAGCCAGTATAAAAGCAACCCATAATTCCCCCAATTTCATTCTGCCAGATTTAATCCTTGCAAATTTCTCCAATTCCTCATCTCCTTGAATCCTACCTGAAAACGATTTCGCGGAAAACCACTTGCGATCTTGATTTTGATTTTGATTTTGATGATAATTGCCAATAATCCGAAGATGGTTGCAGAAGCAGCAGAGATTTTGTGCGAACAGAGCATATGTTCTGTTCAATTTAATATTTCTGTTCCGAAATCCGACGCTGAGTCCCCCTCCGTCTCTATCGACGTCGTTTCACTTTCCGATTCGGTAATTTCTTTTTTTGATTTTGTTTCTGGCGATGTGAAATTAGGGTTCAGTTAATGTTTTATTTAATATCTTCTGAAAATTGGGGTTTATTAGTAAATCATAAATTCGTTCATCTGGGATCTGTTGGATGTAAGTATAATTGCGATAGTTTCCCAGATAATTGGTTTTGGATCTCAAGTTTAATTAAGAGAAGTTGAATTAGAATTGAATGAAGCTCGTTTTTATGTGAACATATAAATTTTATTGTTTTCCCATGTGTAAACTTTTCATCAACCTTTTAGGAAGTTACTTGCCTTCTGCCTGCATTCAGTTAAAGCCTTATATTACAATTTTTATAGCAGACACTACTTTAGACAATAAAAACAGAATACTAGTAACCACAAGGGCTGTGTCCTACTCCTTAAAGGTGAAATTCCCTGAAGGTTCCCTAGGAGATATGCATGCAGTTTCTTATATCATGTAGAATATTAAATATATATATTATGTATAATTAAAATTATAATAAATTAGACAAAAAAACATAGCATAAATCTCGGCGAGATTATTTCTAGGTCTGAGATCCGAGATCTTACTGAGATTGACTGCCGAGCAAAATAAAAACCCCTTATGTCAACGAAGGTTCACCCGTGCTGAAGAAAAGAAAAACAAATAAGCTAAGAAATACAAACCTCAACTTGGATGAATGATCTTAGAGATATGATGGATATTAGTATGAGTTCATTTACTTTCCTAGCTTGTTTTTCGTCTTATTTTCATAGCTTATATGTTATATAAATAGGGGTCATACCTCACAACACAAATATCTATATCTATTTTATCCCTAAGGCTGATTACAAATCTGCCAATATTGAGGTTTTAATTTGAAATAATAACCGTTTAACTTATATTTTATTTATCTATCTATAGGCTATGAGGTGTACAACACCAACTATTCGATCAGGAAGTCACACAGACATCGGACCGCGTAAATCCAACGAGGATGAACACATCCGAATCGATGATTTATCAACCCAGTTGGGCCCAAATTGCACGTGGTCCCACCCGAGCTCATTTTATGCTGTTTTTGACGGCCACGGGGGCTCTGAAGCCGCATCATATCTTAAAAATCACGCCATGAAACTTTTCTTCACAGATTCCTCTTTACCAAAAGCTTCACATACCAATGACAACGACGGCCTTTTCCTGCAAGAACTTGTAAAATTTCATCACAAAGCGTTCTTACTTGCTGACCAAGCTTTAGCTGACGAATGCAGCGTGAGCGACTATTGCGGGACAACTGCCCTAACTGCCCTGATTTTGGGGGAGCATTTGTTGGTAGCGAATGCTGGTGATTGTCGGGCGGTTCTTTGCAGAAACGGGGTGGCGGTACAGATGTCGGATGATCATAGGCCGAGTTACTTGGAGGAGAAGTTACGGGTGGAGTCGCTAGGCGGGTTTGTTGAAGACGGGTATCTTAATGGTGAGCTGGCAGTTACACGCGCGTTAGGAGATTGGTTCATGAAATCGGCGGTTTCGGTTTCACCGCTCACTGCAACACCCGATGTGAAGGAAACCGTTTTGACTGAAGAGGACGAGTTTTTGATACTCGGGTGTGACGGGATTTGGGATGTGATGTCAAACCAAGAAGCGGTTAGGGTTGTTAGGAATCAGTTGAGATTGTATAATGATCCTGATCTCTGTGCTCGAGAGCTTGTGAACCGAGCTTTGCGGCTTCGCACGAGTGATAATCTGACTGCTATTGTTGTGTGTTTCTCGTCAGAGAGGCGTCAGAGGGCCGGGTTTAGATGCAGCGGTCTGACGGAAGAGGCCCGAGATAGACTAAGAAATTTGCTGTCAAGAGTAGAGTAGGATTCATTTATTATTATATCTCTGTTTTCTGGCTGCTTCAGGTGAGGCTTAGAAAAAAGCAGCCTTAAATTTTGTAACAGGAAAAATATTTGACTTGTGTAATGGGTGATTTGGTTTTTATTGTTTCTAACATTGTTTTTTTTTTTAGAATAAAATTAGGGTAAAATGTATTTTAATACTCTTAACTTATATAACTGAGTCTTTTACTAGAACTATTAAAAATATATTATAAACTTGCAAAAATATCTTACATGATTTACTTTCTTTTTATGTCACACTAAAAATTCAAGACCAAATCAAATATTAAAAGTACTAAATTGGCTAATTTTTTATGTTCGTACTAAATATTGCATATTCAGTTTAGTAGAGAACAGAGGCAACTGTATTACATATTTTCTAAATGATTTTGATAATTACAGCTTAATGCAAATAAAAAAAATGTAAACTAATTAATAACTGTTATCCTACATTTAAGGAATTTCTCTTCTACAAGTTATTAACAGCTATAAGGTTGTAATTATCAAAACTTTTCTACAAATACACGTTCTGCAATAAGATCTGTAATAAACTTCAATAAGTTCCGTATTCACCGGTTTACATTTTAGACAAATTGATAATAAAAATGGTTCATGTAAGCATTCACCGGTTTACTTTTATACAGATTTAATATACTTAGGGGGTGTTTGGGAAAGCTTATTAAGGGAGCTTATTAGCTTATTAGCTTAATAAGCCCAAAAAAGCTCTAAATTTTGAGCTTATTAAGCTAATAAGCTAATAAGCCCCTTAATAAGCTTTCCCAAACATGCCCTTACAGTATTTTAATTATAGAGAAAACAATTTAGACGTTTTAGGTGGCGAGTCGGTCATAGTTGGTTTGCCTTAGCACAAGCTTTGGCAGAAAATGGACGCGTGGTAATGCTTATGGCCAATAACTTATTTGAATGTTGTAAGCAAAGCTGACATATATATATATATATATATATATTTTGGTTTTGATAATGATAGTTTTTAGGGTTGTCATTAAATATATAAAAAGTTGTACATTTGTTTATGGGGATGTAGTTCCTTAAATGTAAGAGTATGTTACGGATGAATGTGCAAGTTTTTTATGCATGTCTTATGACCATCAGTATAATTTTTTAAACTAAAAGGATCATTAGTGAAATTTGATATACCCTAAAAGGACCATTCGTGACTCTAGATTATTAAAAGTGTAAATTACAAAAATCACCCATTTGGTGGTTAAATTCCACGTTTGGTAATAGTGGTCTTGAAAGTGCAAGTGTAGTATCAATTTTGGCGAACTATGTTTATTTTAGTCTATCTCATCTAATCGTGTTAAGTGCCTCGTTAGTTGAGGGCATTTTAGTCATTCCAACCTATTTGGTCCCACCACACTCGTTATTTATGTCGTCTTCTCTCACATTTCAAATAAACCATGTGATTGTATCTAGTTTTGTCTCTTTCATTTTTAACTCTATTAAAAGCATCAAGATTCTATTCTAGACTATCCTGTCATTCTTCCTTTCTTTTCTTTAAGCCCGACGATGAGGAAGTCTCTTTTATCGAGCTATATCCGCTCAATCTACCCTTTCCATTTTCCAACCGGGCGAGAGGGTTCTTCAAAAGTTAGGAAACATCTGTCTCCTGCTTGAAGGTAAAATGGAGCAACTTCCATCCACATTGTATGGCCACGAACAATACAAACCAAATGTGGGTACGAGAATGACTTTTAGTAGAGGATTCAAAACTGCTTGTTTGTCAACTCCAAGAAGTCGACATCCAAATGCCTGCTAACTCGATGTTGTTGGCTGACGTGGTGTAGACTAATCAATTTCCCAACATCACCTCTAATCAAGTTCCACTCATCGTTAAGAGAGTCCATTATACGATAAGCTTCTTTGTTAACCATCATATAAATATAAATTTCGACTCGGGTCCGAAAACGACCGCCATGTTGGTTAGTGCCCTTTTTTTTGTCATATGAGGCATCGATCCATCCTGTGTCAGAGCAATCTCCTCGTCGGTCGTCCAACCTTGCTTTCCTTTTCGTTCGATTAATTTATTTCATTTTTTTAAAACTTTTTATTTTTGGGGGCTTCAGATTCCAGGATCACCCACCACCCTACAAGGGGTAAAAGAAATTAAAATTTTATGGTAAAAAAATTCCTTGTGGTTCGCGCTACACACATCCACCACGACCAACCACGGCGATACCGATCTTGTGACCGCGAGCATCACCAGACCATGGTAGGATGCCCATACCATTTGCTGTAGAAAATAAATGGACGAATCAATCAAATGGAAGAATCAAACTCCGTAAATGGAAGAATCAAACAAATGGAAGAATCTAACTCGTCACTTAATTTTTTTTATTCAAAAGCGGAGACATAATTGGAAAACAAAATATAGATGATATCGACACTACAAAAATTTATTCACACATTATAAATTACACTATGCTTTAAAACTTGTACAATGTGATGAATGAAATAAATTTTTTAGTTTAGATATCATATGTCTAGCTCAATTACTTTGTTTATTAATCAAACTTTTAAATAATGATGACTGATGAGTTAAACCGAGTTTATTAATCGACCCACGTCTTCAAAACACCAACTCTTCTGACGTACGTGTATCAATTGTTTGAATCAAATTACATGGAAACCACCAATTAAAAACAGACAACTGATGCACATCGTCAAAGGAATTGGTGTTTTGCATGCGTAGGTTGATAAAATGTCACCGGAGGTGGAACAACTTGAGAATGCAACCAGAGGTAGGGGTTGGCAATAGAGATGCACAAAGTCGGGTTTGACCGTACCCTAACCGGTCAACGTAACCGAAACCGGTTATGGTCAAAGATGGGGAAACCGGTTACTACAAAAACCGGTTCGGGTAGTACCCGATTTGGTTGCTGGAAAACCCTAACCGGTGGTAACCGGTTACGACCGGTTAGTAACCGGTTCGGGTCGGGTATTCGAGAAAACCCGGTTATGACCGGGTAATTTATAATGGCTATTATTTTTTGCCGCAATTCGATTATTTCGATATCAAACACAAACAACTAACGTTTTATAAAAACACAAACATTCATTAAACATTAAAACATTCAAATACAAACCATTAAACATGAAATACGAAAGTTCGAAAGTTGAAACAATAAAATTAAAAGTACAAATCATCTTTTTTTGCGGAAATACGAAATCAAACACAAATACTTGAAGACATGAAGTGCACAACCATTACTCTTCACCCGATTCCTCTTCCTCTTGTTGTGGATCGTTATCTTCATATTCATAACCATCGGAGCTAGATGCACGGGAGGATTCATCTTCACCGATTTCTTCTTCCGAAAGTGATATTGCAAGACCTTCTTGCACTCCCATATCGTGAAGTTGTTCTTCAACGTCAAATTCCTTCTCTAGTGTTTGTATGTTTTGAATACGCTCCGCTGCATCCAAGTGATCCTTCAAGCAAATGCACATCTCCAAAGACGCCGGTGTGAGTCTTGTTCTCCGAATAGATAATATCCTGCCACTAAGAGAAAAAGCCGATTCCGAAGCTACCGTAGAAGCTTGGACACTTAGTAAATCTCTGGCCATGGCGCTTAGAATGGGAAATTGAGGTTCCCGTTCTTTCCACCAAGCCAATATATCAAACTTTTCGACTTCTTGAGGGGTCATATTGCCCAAAAAGTTGGTTCCTACATATCTCGCCAATTCACTATTCGCGGATTGTTCACTACTCTCACCCCTAGCCCGTTTAGTCGTTTCTTGTCTTATAGTGTTATATAAATTGGCTAATGGGTCTTGAGAAATTTCATAGGAACCAAAAATTGGGGCAAATGAACTTGAAGATGCATTAGGTGAACCATGTTTTTCAAAATAAACCCTAAACAAAGATGTAAAATTTTCCCAAAACTTAGTTTGTTGTCTAGAAACATATGTAGGTTTTCCCACATGTAAATCCAAATCAAGACAAATTCTTTCAATAAGGGTTTCGACCCCAATTTTATTTAAACAAGGGTTTAACATGGCGGCACACGTAATTGCCAAATGTATATGTTTGAAATATTTTCTAATCTTTTCTTTCATTGGTTCGACCATAAATAAAAACCGACCACCTTCTAATTCAATAGCCCCAATTTTGTTACACATTAAAAAAAGTTGTTTTAGTACCAAATGACTTGTTGGATAGTAAACGCCCGATAATAAAACCGTAGCGTCTTTAAAAACTTTGAGCAAATCGGTTAGCTTTCGAATAACCTCCCATTTAGTGTCATCATATTTTGGGTTTCGAACACGCCTCTTTGTAACAAGGGCATCGTGAAAAAATTGTAAAGTACCACGTTGACGAAGACCACATACGAACATGTCATATGTAGAGTTCCATCGAGTAGTAACATCCCAATTTGGTGATAAAAAAAGTGAATTTGTTTGCTTACACAATCTCATATATTTTTTATATCGTCTTTTACCTTTTCTAAAAACATCCTCTAACATTTTAACAAAACCATTCGTTATTTCATAAATTTGCGGCACCGCTAGTCCGTCTCGCACAACTAAATTTATAATGTGTGCGATACAACGACTATGGTAGAAAACACCATTCATGGGAGGTTTGTAAGCTAGTATTAGTTTTGCAACCGCATTTGTATTATTAGAGGCGTTATCAAACGAGATTGTAAAAACTTTTTCACTTAATTGAAAGTAATTTTTTACATATTGAAGCATATGAAATAAATTTTGACCCGTATGGGGATATGGAAATTCTTCAAACGCTATCGTACGCTTCATCATTTGCCATGAGTTTGGATCAATCCAATGTGCGGTAACACAAAGGTACGAACCGGGCAAACCATGAGGAGCAGACCAAACGTCCGTTGTTAGGTTTACACTAGTTTTTAGATCTAAAAAACCGTTTACTAGATCCATTTTTGTCGTTTTCCAAAGTTTTAAACAATCTCGCCTAAGAGTAGTACGACTTACATGTTTATAACGTGGTTGAAGAGTTTCTTGTATGACCCTCGTCAAGCGAGGGTTGTCAAAGTGGTTGAAAGGCAAGCCTTGTTGAATCACGAACTTTGCCATCTCTAGTCGACAACGTTCCGCTTGGTACGAAAACACACCACCGTCTCGTCCCATAGAAGCTTGACCCTCTTCTTGTGAGTGTTTGAGTGACTCACAATGTTTTTCAAAATGTAGCCTCAACGTCGTGTTAGATTGATGACCAATCAATTTTGAACATTTTCTACATTGACCCTTCAATGAACCATCGCTCATCTTCACGAGCCAAAAGTGTTGCCAAATCTCGGGATTTCGTTTCGTTTCTATAACTTCAACAACCGTGGGTAATGTTGCTTCATTTGTAGAACCGACCCCGGTGTTACCTTGACTACTTTGGGTTGCCATTAGCAATTTTTTGTATTTTTGAGAGTGTTTTGAGAGTGCTTGAGTGTTGTGAATCAACCAAATACAACATACATATATATAGGGATGTTTAGGGGGTAAAATAGTCCAAAAAAACAAAAATTTAAGCAAGTCCCGAGCTCCAACGGCTATATGACCGTTTCTGCATTTTCTGTCTGATTTTCCGTCCAAAACCGGTTACAAACCGGTTATTCTAAACGGGTACAACGGCTATAATCGGGTACGGGTTCTAGTAACCGGTTATGATCGGGTATAACGGCTATAATCAATAACCGGGTCCTAACCGGCCGGGTACATAATAACCGAACCGGTTACTGTGGTAACCGGTTATGATCGGGGTTAGGTTTCGGGTGCATTTTCGGATTCGGGTCGGGTAACCGGGTACGATGTGCATCTCTAGTTGGCAATGGCGGTAGCAAGGGGGGGGTCAAGGTGGGCCATTGACCACCCCCAATTTCTAGGTTTTTAATTTTTTAATTTTTTTTAAGTATAAATTGTAATATTGGTATAATTGACCACCCAAATCTTAAAAGAAAAAGGGTTTTATGCGGCAGAAATTGGTGACCATCGACCTTCGCTCCTCTCAATACTCTCAATTTCAGTTGTTCAGAAAGTGAAGCCTTAAGCCCTTAAGCTCTAGTCATCTTCATCCCATAAATAAGTTAATCATGTATCTTTATTTGCTTTTCTATTTTAATTGGCGCATCATCCAGGGGCGATAGGACATGGTCTCAATTTTAATATATGTATTATTTTTTCACGGCTTAAAATATAGACATGGTCGTCCCTAGGCATGGGCGACAAGAGCGGCCACCCAGGACCCACAAAATTTAGGGGTCCGCTTTCAAAAAAATCAACCCATGTATACATATGTGTAAACTTATTTAAATCAAGGTAAGTCCAACGAAATATTAAAAATCGGCAGACTAAAGGGTCCAATCCAGACATTTAGCTTGAGGCGTCACTTTTAATTTGGCGGAAATTTTTTAGTTATTTGGAAAAAAAATTACTTTAGGGGGCCCAATTTTAAATTTTTTGCCCATGGCCTAAAAATTGGTTGGACCGGCCCTGAATATAAACTTATATTATGTTACATGTTTATAATTTTTAAGTTTTGCCCCTCTTAATATTTTTCCTGGTACCGCCCCCTGGGGGTTGGGGATGAATTGACTTTTCAGGGGTGTGGTGGCATGACGATAATGGTCATTGATTGAACTTTGAAATCAAAGAGATAGAAGTTAGTGATGAGTCTGAACGTGGTGGAAAAATATGGATAAATGGAAAAAATAAAAAAATTAATAGATTAAATTTCACGAATGGTCCATGTGGTTTATCACTTATTACATTAAGACTCATTTATCTTCACTTTACTGTAAAAGGCTAAAATGGTAGTTTGGTCACTAAAAAATTGTAATGGCCGTAGGGACCACCAGTGTAACAAAGCACTTCCTCCGTTTCAAAATAAGTGATACACTTGAGGTTGCACGTTTTTTGGGGCAAAATTTGATAATAGAGAATTATTAAATTAAATTAGATAGTTAGTAGAAGATGAGTCACACATAATTGGATTAAAGTAAGTTTAGTGATGTTTAAAAGTAAAGGTATGGTAAATGAGTCATTACATTTTATTAAATGAGAAAGTTAGTGGATGTGGGTCCTACTCTATTTTACTAAATAAGGCAAACTTTAAAAGTGTATCACTTATTTTGAAAAACTCCAAAAAGAAAAGTGTATCAGTTATTTTGAAACGGATTATTAGAGGGTCCAACAAACTTATGCATATGCATATGGGCCAAGGTCCGTTAGGATGTTATAATTAGGGTTTGATTATTTGCTATATATATGTGATTGTATATTTGTAATGCTCAATGGAATCAATCAATATACAATTCTCATTTCATTGTCTTACACGGATGAAGTATATAAACTAGAAACGTTCAATGTAATAAACAAAGTTCAGTAACCGATGTTATAATAAATAATATACCACAATTAGCGTGTAATTTACTCTAAAATTAACTTAAAAAGTCAAATTCAGTTAATTTTTTTTTCTCTTTTTTAATGGTAGTTAATCTATACCAATTTATTCACTATAAGACTTGAAGTGATACGATTATGCAAAATTAAGATGCACAAGCAAATCAAGGTTCCCGCCATTGTAATATCGTAGAGCCTTTTTTGGCGCCAGGTTTTCCCCAATTTGTCACAACTGAAAGCACAGAGGGCGAGCTAGGGTTCCGTCATACAATCATGGAGTCAGCTGCACAAGTAGCCCGTCTTCTCAACAACACCCTCAGTGCCGATGACGGAGTTCGCTGTTCTGCCACCGATTCTCTTGACCGCCTCTCTCTGAACGCCGAATTCCCCTTCGCTCTAATCTCCATCGCCGCAGGTGAATATTTTCTCAATCTTATCTCTTATCGTCAAATCTGAGCAGCTAACTTTACTTTTAAGCTCTATATTCAAGTTAGAATTCTCGTTAGCTACTTAATTACGGTGAATTATTATGCTCGGAAATGGACACATAAGAAGAAAGTGAGATCTAATCGTCCTATATATGAATTGTTTCCGTAGATTCATAAAAACTGTTTTTACATCATCATCTTATATCTCTCATCTATTGTGGCTGTTATTACATTCAGTTAATGTGTTTTTGTTCATGCGATTGATGTAAGTAACAGACTTTGTTTGTTATCTTATATCTCTCATCTATTGGAAAATGAGCAATTGGCAGTTGAAAAGTATTGCTTACTGGTCATAAATGTGAGTTTTTTTATAGTAATTGAGATGAGTTTAGGGATCTGTAAGAAATTGTATGGATTTTGATTAAAAGAAGAACTTCTGCTGATAAAATTTTCAAAGCTAAAAGTAATTTTGCTTTCATATACAGAAAGCGAATCACTAAATTGCATTTCAGCTATTGAAACAAAAAAAGTACTTTCCGATTATTTGATAATAATAATAATAATAATAATAATAATAATAATAATAATAATAATAATTGCAGGAGGAGAGAATCAAGGTCAAAGTATTGCTGCTGCAACATACCTAAAGAACTTTACAAGGCGGAATACAACTGAAGCTTCAAGAGTCAGCAAGGAGTTTAGAGATCTGCTTGTGCACTCTTTGCTTCAAGCAGAACCTGCAATCTTGAAAGTGTTGATTGAAGCTGTATGAATATTTTCTGTTTTTTTTTTTTCATTTTCATTATTTTTTCAGTTGCTAACTAACACATGCTAGTGCAGTTTCGTCCTGTTGTTGATGCAGAATTTGTAAAGCTTAATTTGTGGCATGAACTGGTACCTGAACTAAGATCAGTAATTCAAGACAGTGATCTGGTTAATAGTGGTGGGAATTCCAGATGGAAGACCATCAATGCCCTTACAGTTCTCCAGTCAGTTATCAGACCATTCCAGGTGTTCTTAAAAAAGTTTATAAAGCAGTTGCTATTATTTTGTTCTAAGTTTTTTTTAATTATATTTGGTAGCATATTATTATGTACACTAGAAACTTACGTTTTTTTCTTTGTTTTTGTGGCAGTACTATTTGAATCCAAAGTTAGCAAAAGAGCCGGTTCCGCCACAATTGGAGCTAATCGCACATGAAATTCTAGTACCTTTGATTTCTGTATTCCACCAACTTGTTCAAGACTTGTGTATTCAAAATAAAGTTATTATGGATTCTGAAAAAAGCCTTCTCATTATGAGCAAGTGCATCTATTATTCTGTAAGTATAAATTTTATAAAAGCTGATGAGTGTAAGTATAAAAAAAAAAATTAAAAAAAATGATATTGAGAAACACATTATTTTGTAGGTGAGATCACATATGCCACCTGCATTGGCCCCTTTGCTTCCTTCTCTTTGTGGCAATTTAATTCACATTCTACACTCATTAAAATTTCAAGATTATGATTGTTCTGAAGATGAATACACATTGAGGCTGAAAACTGGGAAAAGAAGTTTGCTTATTTTCTGTGCCCTAATTACCCGACATAGAAAATTTTCTGACAAGTAATGCATTATCAACTAATTTGATGTTACACGTGACTATCACTCTCATTTTGTTCTATTTCTTTTTGCAGGCTCATGCCAGACATCATAAATTCAGTTGTGAAACTAGTCAAGCTTAAAACTGACTTTAGTGTAAGCTTAACTTAAAGATGGTTTTTGTTTTATTAGTGTTTTTGTACGGGAGTTTACAATTATGACTTTTCAGCTTTATAAAGCAGTCATGCTATAAGTTGTATACTTATAGTGCATACAACCTAGTAAATTTTTTTAATTCCAAAAATTAGGTTATTATTGTAATTATATTTTTTGTAGTTATACTTTTAACTTTATGTAGACTTAAATATTTCTACATGTTTATTTGGTATGTATTTTATACAGAAGCTGGATAGTTTGGCTGAGAGGGTTGTATCTTTAGCATGTGATGTTATATCTCGACTCCTAGAATCAGGCCCGGTGAGTTAGTTATTTATTTTATTATTATTATTTTTTTCTGACATGAAAACAGGGGTGGAGACTTGTTTCACCACACTTCTCATCTTTGCTGGAGTCTGCAATTTTTCCAGCAATAGTAATGAATGAAAAGGTTTGATTTTTATGACCTAAAGTAAATACATATATTAATTGTATTTAACAGTAAATAATTTTCTTCTTTTTTTTTTTGTAGGATATTACAGAGTGGGAAGAAGATTCAGATGAGTACATAAGAAAGAATCTCCCTTCTGAATTGGTACATGCTTTTTCTTTTTCTGCAAATTATCTTTCTCTAAGTGTTTTATTTTTATGGCAGGAAGATATTTCAGGATTGAGAGAGGACTTATTCACTCCAAGAAAAAGTGCATTGAATTTACTTGGTGTTATTTCAATATCAAAGGTCAGTTATATCAGTTTGTTTTTACCTAAATATTGTTAAAAAAAACTTTAAATCATGTTTTCAGGGCCCACCTGTTGTGGCTTCAGTGACATCCAAACGTAAAAAAGGTGAAAAAAACAAACAAAAAGGTCGCAGTTCTATGGGGGAGTTATTGGTGCTCCCATTTTTGTCCAAATTTCCTATTCCATCTGATTTAAATACATCATCAATGAAAACTATAAATGAGTAAGTTCACTAGTCCAATAGTTTAAGCTGGTATATGGTATGACAATATTATTTTATGCATAATATTTTTAGGTGATGTTTTTATTTTACTTTCTATTTTATGTTACTTAGCAGAAAAAGTTGCTGACCTTTTACTAATGATTTCCAAACTGCTGAATTGTCTTGTTTTGATAATCAACATTTCAACTTTATTTATGGTATTAAAAGTAGATGAACTAGAAAAGCATTCACTTTTGATCTTGTCTATCTTCTGATCAAGGGCCTAACAACTAGTGTACAAAGAGCATTTTTAGGTGAAAAATAAGTTGTGCATGTGATCGATTTTAAATGATTGTCTAGCTATTTATATAGATTAGTATTTATTCTAGATAGCATTGATGAAGATATTCTAAAAACCAACGAGAACAATTGTACATTTGAAATCTGACGTATAATAATTTGTACTTATGATTTTATATTGGTAATATATTTCCAATAAGCATCCAAATAGCTCTGATTCAAAATACATATTTCAAGATACCTTTATGTCTGTTGTATACACTACCCACATACGTTAATATTTGAAATCTGAAATAATTTTGTAACCATTAAGTTAATTATAGTATAGTATAGTGTACATTTTCTTGAGTGTGGTTTTTGGTCCTTTTCTATATGGATTTTAACTTCATAGTTATTTCACTTGTGGCAGTTATTATGGCGTTTTAATGGCATATGGCAGCCTCTTAGATGTAAGGATATTTCTGTCAAATTATAATTTTTATATTTTTGCTTAAGAGATAAAATTTCATGATGAATATATTGCACAGTATTTGAGGGATCAGAAAGCTGCATATACAAGTATTCTTATTCGGTCTCGTGTGCTACCATTATACAATGCATCATTTTGTCATCCTTATTTGCTTGCTTCTGCTAACTGGATACTTGGAGAGCTTGTTTCTTGTATTCCTCAAGTAAGTAATTTGGATCACCTCCAATATATTTATTTATTCAAAGTATTTAAGTTAAATATGTCATTCGGTTGTTATTAATTTAATATAATTTTTGTTAACAAACTAATTGTTTATAAAATTTAACAAAAGGACCAAAAATTACTCATACGTCAAGTAAATCAACATTATTCTGTATGTATCGAGTGAAAGTTATATGAACAAACAAACTATTGAATATTAACATTTTAACCCCCTTGACTTATTACAATAATACCTTTTCAGGAGATAAGCTCTGATGTGTATTCCTCCTTGGTAAAAGCATTGACAATGGTAGATACTGAGGACATTTCATGCTACCCTGTACGAGTGTCTGCAGCTGGTGCAATTGCTCAACTTGTTGAGGTGTGCAGCAAGTAATCTATCTATCTATCTAATTCTGATTAATTTAAGATCTTTTTTTGTTTTTTTTTTTTTGTGTAGAATGAGTTTTTTCCACCCGAATGGTTACCGATTCTTGAGGTTGTAGTTGGTAAAATCAAAGAAAATGATGAAGAGACTGCTATTATGTTTGAACTTGTTAAAACTTTGGTAGAGGCTGGAGGTGATATTGTTGCTCCTCATATCCCACATATTATTTCACTGTTGGCTCAAGATATTTTGAAGCTTATTCCTCTTAGTCCTGAATCCGTAAGCATATTCTCATTCTATTTATTGTCATTTCTAAAAATTAGAGGAAGATGTTATTCATTCACTTGCACTAAGAATGGTTGTTGCATGTTTCATTAATAGAAAAAGAGTAAATTACACAAATGGTCCCTTAGGTTTGTACCATATTACATCGTTGGTCCTTTTGTTTCATAAATTACACTGGTAGTCCTTATTTCTGAAACTATTGACACGTTCGGTCCTTTACCTAAGCAGACGTTAACTTTTCCAGTCACGTGTGATGCACGAGGGGGTAAATATGTCCTTTTCCCTTCCCCTTCACCAATTTGAAACCCATAAAAACCCGTTTGTTTGACGGGAAAAGTTAACGTATCAATAGTTTTAGAAATAAGGACTACCAGTGTAATTTACAAAACTAAAGGACCAAAGATGTAATATGGTACAAACCTAAAGGACCATTTGCGTAATTTACTCAGAAAAATACTGATTCTGGTTTCATTGCAGGTGGTTGAACGAAGTTTTGCAGCATTATCAGTTATGTCTCAGTGTTGGGAAGAATCTTTGCCTGAAGAGGTTGCTGGTCGAGCCACCATTGCCAAAGCTTTTATGGAACTCCTGCAAGAGGCTTGGCTCAGACCTGCAGAAAAAGATGAAACTACCGAAATGCCCTCTTTAGATGATTCCTCAACATTACTCACATTCATCATGTCTGATATTCACGAAAATGATTCCGCCCAAAAGCAAAAAGTCTCAAATCTGTTGCTAATTTGGGCTGATCTCATTTCAAATTGGCATGATTGGGAGGAAGAAGAAGATTCATCTATCTTCAATTGCATCAAAGAAGCTGCTTATCTGCACAAAAGAATCTCTTTACCAAACTTCATTCTCGGGTCAACAAGTCAACGCTCGACTATTGAAGGAATTTGTGGGTTTGCCAGCAACGCGTTTTCACAGTATCCATCTGCAATCTATAGAGCCTCGTCTTGTGTTCATATACTCTTGAATCTTCCAACTCTTTCACCTGAAGAAGAACATATAATGCATGCAGTGACTAGAGAGTTGACCCGCTCAACATTTTCATGTTTCTAACAAAAGCAGTCAAAACCATGTCCAATTTGGAAGCCATTGTTGCTTGCAATATCTTCATGTTATTTGGGTTATCCTGATATTGTTGAGAATACATTAAACGAGGACCAACATGAAGGCTTTAAAAACTGGGTTTTGGCTCTTTTCTCCATCTCATCAACCAAGTTTGACCATGGACTATCAACAGAATCTGAAATTAAGTTAACTGGTAAGTAATTTTTATAATAATCATATTTACACGTTAATTATTGATCTAATTAAATAAATGTTTGCAGTAATGACATTAGCAAAAGTGATGAGCAGATTACTTATGGAGAATGAGAGTAGTGGGCTGTTGTGGGAGTGCTTTGCTGCAGTTATGGAAGCATCTGTTCGGTTGAAACAAGTTCAAGAGGATGAAGAAGAAGAAGATATTGATGAAAATGAAGAGGAAAATACCACTGATGATGATGATGATGATGATGATGATGAGGTTTGATTTCTTGATTCTGTAGTCTTGATATCAAAACGGGTCATGTGGGTCTGGGAACGGGTCGAAACAAGTTGTGTTGTTTTTACTTGCTAACATTATGTGTCCATTTTTGTAAAATAATTTAAATTTGAAAATTAAAAGATTTAGGAAATTGTATTTATTAGAATATGTTTATTGAGATGTGTCCAAGGTAGTCCTTCAAATTTTTGTAGTCTCAAAGTCAAGAGACACATCTCAACCATTGATGAATAATAACTAATAGTCAAGATTAATCACATATTTTAAACATGTAGGGGTATATTTACAAAAAGAAATTTATTTAAGAAAAAGATTAATTTTTTTTTTTCAATAATATCACATGTGATTATCAAATAATAGTGTTTTTTATTTTTCTGTAAGTGCAAAATACCCCAGAATATGTGATAGCATTAGATATTATTGATGAATGGTTGAGATTTAGGAGTAGACAAAAAAGGAGTATATAGTTATTGGTAGTATTATGATTAACATTATATGTAGTGATTATATTGGGTTAGCCTGAAAGGTATGTTAGCATTAAGAGTAGATGTTACATGAAGATGTATTTGGTTGCAATTTGCAGTATAATTTATGTGTTGTTGAAAAAGGGGTTTGTTTTGTCAGGATTCGGATTCGGATGATATACAAGAAGAAACAGAAGAAGAGTTCTTGGAGAGGTGTGCACAGGTGGCAATTGAGTTGGAAGAAATAGATGAAGAAGAGCAAGAAATAGAAATAGAAATAGAAATAGAATTAGGGGAGTTGGATGCGGTGAGCATTGTGGTTGCATTCATAGAAACGAATCACCAAATGCTTTTGCAAGCACCGCACTTTCCACCACAACTTGTTTCAACCTTTGTTCACGCCTTCCCGCAAACCGCTTCCTTCTTTAACCAGTAATAATTTCATTCTGGATTATTGATTTGAGTGAGTGATGGTGTTTTTGTCAGAATTTCACTTAGTATTTTGGTTGAATTTGAGTAGATATGTTTTTGGACATCCATTGGTGTCGTGTTTATTGTTGTATTTATTTCCTGTTTCTCAAGAGGTTTGTTATGTATGCTTTCAGTTCATGTGTATATATAATGAATGCTGTTTGCCTAGTTTGGCATGAAAGTTGTTAATTTGTTAAAGTAGTGTTCCTAAAATTCAGGAGCGGTTTTTACATTAATTTTGTCTTGTTATTGACAACCCTAAGAGCTGTCATTATCATTTTCCTTATATAAATTAAGAGACTATAACAAATTTCCGGTTTTATATTGGACACAATTATAAAACTAGAAATTCAAATTTCGAATTAAAGATTTACTTTGAATTATATGTTGCTATAAATAAGATAATTAAATTTAAAACTTGCAGTTAATAAATCCCGTAAGTATCTCAATTTATTAACACTCGTACGTAAATATCTCAATTTATTAACACCTGTATATGAGAAATGATATTTAGTCCTATCATTTGATCCTATCCATAGTCTTACCTATTTGAAATGATGATATGTGTACTCTACTAATTATCTCTCTAAATATTATCTATTGATTTTGACATATGTCTTCATTTAATTAATGAGTAGGGCTATGAGTAGTACCAAATGATAGGACTAAATACCAATACTCCCCGTATATATAAAGACTAGCTTCAAAGCCCGCCCGACTGGGCGGGCATGCTTCGAGAAATATGTAGAAAAATAAAAAAAATATTAATACCATTTAAATAACATGACAATCTATAATTATAATGATAAGTTGGTATCAGTTTTTAAACATGAATTAACGTTATAGGAAATTTAGAGACAAAATAAAACTTTTTTGTAAACGACATTTATTGTTGAATTAAAATAATTGTTATTTGTGTCGCTATAAATAACCTTCAAACGTGGCATAAGAACTTTTGGGACTGCTCATTTTTCCGATTTTTTAAAAAAATAAAGAAATCGTAAGAACTGATTACAAAGTTTACATTTGTTTATTAGATTAAAAAAACTCCCACTTTTTGGTTTTTTTTTTTCCTGCTTGTTCTCTCAAACACATATCAATTTTATTAGTCTTCCTCCCACATTTTAATTTCTCCCCCAAACTCTAAAGCAGCCCTTGTACGCTCACCACAACCACCACCTCTCACCGCCACCAATGCCCCCAGTCTAACTGACCCAGCAGCTTACCACCACCACCATATCCCACCGCCACCAACTAATCCCACCACCAAGCTGACCCCGTCGCTCACCACCACAACTTGAATCCGCCATCAACTCCCTTCCTCCGCCGCTCCACCACCACCTCAATCTGCCACCAAATCCCTGCCTACGCCGCTCGCCACCACCACCTCACTCCTCCACCAACTCCCTGCCTCTGCCGCTCGGAACCATCAATGTTCCTTTTTTTGGTATTTTCCTTTTTATATTTTGCAATTCATAATTTAAAAAAAAAAGTTGTGAAATGAATAAGTTTTAGTTCATTTGGAGGACTGAAAAATGACTAAGTTCTTAGTAATCCTGGTATTCACGAGGATTAAAGGTGATTGAATAATCCTCACTTGCGTTTTGATTTATGGAGCAACATGTTACTTTTTTTTGGATTTTTTTGTTTTTTGTTTTTTGAGCCTACCCATAAACTTATGTATTTCAGACTATATTTAACCTCTAATGATTCACAGGGGTAAAATAAGATAACATCTTAAAACGAAAATCAAGTAACAGGGGTAAAATGAGTCACTGGTTTTATGTGAAATGAATAAGGTTTAATAATTGACTTACTGGGTAATTGACTAAAGGGCATGTTTGGGAAAGCTTATTAACGGGACTTATGAGTTTATTAGCTTATTAAGCTTCAAATAAGCTTGAACTTGGAGCTTAATAAGCTCATAAGCCCCGTTAATAAGTTTTCCCAAACTTGCCCTAAGTTCTAGATAATAATTAAAACAATCAGTATTACTAAGAAATGTTTATGGTTGTGTTATATTTACATGTGGAGAACTGAAAAAAAAAACACTTTTAACTATACGAAATAGTGGATGAATTAGCTAATAGTTTAAAATGTTGTTTTGTAGCTTCGTGGGGGTATGTTGCTTGAAGGACTGGATGAAGACATGGAAAATTGATAACCTATTTTCGTGAATAGGTATGTGTGTTATAGGATGAAATAATTGTTATTCTATTTATTAAAAG
This sequence comes from Calendula officinalis, assembly GCA_963853835.1. Taxonomy (NCBI): domain Eukaryota; kingdom Viridiplantae; phylum Streptophyta; class Magnoliopsida; order Asterales; family Asteraceae; genus Calendula; species Calendula officinalis. Next base: position 80,253,006 of record OY970827.1, on the reverse strand, counting down.
ATATGGTAACAAATCAACGTTTTTATAGGAAGATTTGTTGGCCAATACAATCTAATTCATTACTTTTCAATTCAATATAGATAAGGTTGTATTCGAAATAATTGTTAACATATTTTCGGAATTCATTTAAGTAAAAAATCAGTCATATCTTCGGAATTGTTAACATATCTTCTTCTACATGAGAAAACATCAGTAAATAGGTGCCAATAACCAAAATAATGTTTTAAAAATTGGCCATAAAAGAACTTCCATCTTAGTAATAAGAAACATCACAATTATTAGAAATTTAAAAAGGCTTTTGATTATACCCGGTTATGAATTATGGATGGGCTTTGAAATTTTCAAATAGTAAGATATTGTATCATTCTTAATTAAACCCGATATTGATGGTACAGTCAATAATTTTGATTATTTTTTAGTAAAAAGTTGTTGACTTAAAATATCAAACAACACAAATTTCAGATTCAGTAAAAAAAATTATTTAAAAAAAATAAATAAGAAAATATCCATTAAACAATTAGGGTTTAATACAGTCAACTCTTTGAAACCATAACATGCATGCATGTTTTATATTCAATCAAATACAATGTCATTTAAACAATTGGTCCTTTAGTCAGTTGTAGATATTTCAAGCAAATAGGTACTTAAGTCTTAATTTAAACATTGGTTGACCTTAAACAATCAACTAAAATTTGAGAAATGAGAACTTAATAAAAAATCAAATAAAATTTTAAAAATCTAAAGTATTTAAAAAAAATCATTAAAAAAATCTTGGTTAGGGTTAAATAATGCCGCATACAATAACACATATTTGACTGAAACAATTTAAGGCAATGTTTCAGTTTGATTATTATAGTTTAAATTTAATGTGTATTCGATTTTTGGGAATATGGCAAATCCTAATTAAGTCAATTAGTTTTAATAAAAAAATCCTAAAATAACTAACGTATATATATAAGAGGTGATATTAGGAATATCTAAAACTTAATTAAGTCAATTCCTAAATAATCATTTTTCATTAAAACCATTGGATTAGGAATAACGATTTGGAAAAAAAGGATTTGCTTATAATTATGTCAATTTTTAATTTTCAAAAACGGATTTTATAAAGTTTTAATATTATCAATTGTCATCATAAAAATAATGATTTGTGTTAGAAAAACTAAAACTATATAAAGAAAATTGGATCATCCTACTTCATACATGAAAAAGAAATTCAGGAAAAATAATAGAAAAACAGTATGATAAACCAAAACATTCAACAACTTAAAATTAATTTTGTCAACCAAAACTCAAAATCATAAAGAAACAAATAAAAAAATGTCTAAAAATGAAAATAAATAATTGAGCTATAAGGATACAAATGAAAAAATGTCTAAAATTGAAAATAAATAATTGAGCGATATGATGATTTTCAATCTTCTGGTTCAATCTCATGTAGATTTATGATAAACCACAACAGAACAGAAGGATGAATGCATAATGATTTAGATCATTCACGTTAGAGGAGGTTTTTTTTAATGCATGATAAACCACAACAGAACAGAACGATGAATGCATAATCAACCAATAGTCTTTTTTTTTTACAAAAAAATCAATATTTGTTGATCATGCATTCATGTTAAGTTATCCCTTGCATTCATGTAAAAATATGATAACTAACCGATGTTTGATTAATTCATGTGTAATTAATACAATACCATTTTTTTGCACAGTGCTCACAACTGCTAATGTGAATGTTGCTGCAAACCTTCGGCTGCTAATGTGATAAACATGTTAGAGTCAGGGGAGGACCTAGTATGGTGCCCGGGGTTGCCCGTGCAACCCCTGAAACTTTTCCGATTAGTGTAAAAATAGCGTTAAAATTTTTAAATTTTGTTTTTATTAGTGTATGTGCAACCCCTGAGAAAAAAATGTGCAACCGGTGACACCCCTCAACTTTTTCTCTGGGTCCGCCACTGGTTAGAGTATTGGTTATTATACCCGAATTTTTGTTTATTCAACTTTGAAAATTAGTGATATATTTAAAGAAACTTAATTATTCTTCCTAAATCGCAGCTATATTTTAGGAGATTTGAAATTGAATCGGGTATAAATTCAAATCATTAAAATCCGAAATTTTGTTTTTTAAATTTTGAAATTAATGTTTACCAAAATTAGGTACCGAATACAGTGCCAAAACTTGCTGGATTTGTATATTGCACGTATAGGGGAATTTAAAAACAAACTCTAAATTTATGAAGCCTAGATGTGGGAGGCCACATGGACGAATTGAGGAATTACACGTGGCATTGCGGACCAATGATAATGCTTGAAATTGATTAGTTGGCAAAATAATTTCAAACCTATGCCTCATATATATGTTAAGATATTCTATAATATCTTTTTACAATATACTAGAACTAGGTTATGACCCGTGAAAAATCACGGGGTGTCGTAATTTTTCTGAACGTAACTTTTATACAATAAATATATATTTCGCTGTATGTAAGTATATAAAATATTAAATATGAAATTATATAATATTTCTATAAGATAAATAATTTTATTAAATATGTGATAATATTATAGACGTGATTATATGCAATATTGGTATAATAGTATTAAAAACATATGATATCAAAGGTGAAAATTATAACATAAAACAAATGGTTATAACTGAAAATTGTTTAATACGATAAAATATTACTGAATAACAAATAAGAAATTCTAAGATTAATTTCTAAATACTTTTTTTAAAACAATATTTGATGGTTTGTTTGATTGACCATTATTTTTATCTTTTATTATATTTATAAAAAAAATCTTAATTTCATTCACTAATCCAAAAAATAAAAATATTGAATTATGTTATGACTACTAACCAAGTAAAAAAAAAGTGCTATTTAAAGTGAAACATGTTAAGACTATTAATAAAGTCTTAATTTTCTTCACTGGTCAAAAAATTGTTATTTTTTAAATAGAGGATTATGTTTTGACTACTACTCAAGTCAAGCACAATACTATTGATAGTGAATTATGTTAAGACCACTAATAAATTCTTACTTTTATTTACTAACCAAAGAAATCAAAAAAATTAATAACAAAACAATAAAAATATTGAATTTTGTTTTGACTACTACTCAAGTCAAACACAATATTGTTTTAGTGAATTACGTTAAGACTACTAATAAAGTCTTACTTTTTTTCACTAATCAAAAAATAAATAAAAATATTCAATTGTCTTGTGAATACTACTCAAATCAAACAAAATACCGATTAAAGTGAAATATGTTAAGACTACTAATAAAGTTTTAATTTTATTCACTAATCAAAAAAATAAAAATAAGGAATTATGTTTTGACTACTACTCAAGTGAAATACAATACTACCTATAGTGAATTATGTTAAGATTGTGAATAAAGTCTTACTTTTATAGTTTTATTTACTAACTCAAAAAATCAAATAAGAAAAGAAAAGAAAATTGTGTTTTGATTACTATTCAAGTCAAACACGATATATGCCATTTATAGTGAATTATGCTAATGGTAAAGTATGAATATAATTCAGATAAATTATAGGATATTATATTTTTAAATGATATTGTATTGTATATCATTGGGTTGAATGTTAAAGGCTTATAAATAATTATCTTGTATGTATGATGTAGTATAGAGTTGTTTGAATTTTTTATTATCCAAATAAATTTTTCAAGCTATTCTTCTATATTTATCGTCTTAAATATCCATGAATTATTTTGAACTTGTTACAACAAATATAAGTATTAATAATAAGAAAATCATAATAAGAATTAAAATAAATTATGGTATCTGTTTAAAAATGCCTGAATATACTTCCTCCGTTTCAAAATAAGTGATACACTTTCTATTTTAGAGCGTTTCAAAATAAGTGATACACTTTGAAATTTTGTTTTATTTTATAAAAAGTAGCGAGAATCACATCCACTAACTATCTCGTTTAAATACCCAAAGCATGTAGCCTAGTGGTATTGGTGCAAGGTGTTGCCCATGATCTATGAAAAAATTATTTTTGTACCATAACTTTTACTTCTTATACCACATAATACAAGTTTACTGCAAACTATGCAATCATATCAAATACTAATTGTGATAGATGAAAAAAAAGTTGTAAGTGTGAAAATCACCCGCTATAACCTATATAGGTCATCAGTTGAAGTCCTATCGTGGACAAATGGAGTAGATTAGGTATCGTTAAAAAAAATATATCATTTAATATAGTGTAGTGACTCATTTACCATATTTTAATTTTAAACATTAAACTCACTTTAATCAAAGTGTGTAAGGAGTTATCCTCACTAACTATCCAATTTAATCTAATCTAACATTTATTTTTGTACCATAACTTTTACTTCTTATACCACATAGTACAAGTTTACTGCAAACTATGCAATCATATCGAACACTAATTGTGATAGATGAAAAAAAAGTTGTGGTGGGAAAATCACCCGCTATAACCTATATAGGTCATTAGTTGAAGTCCTATCGTGGACAAATAAAGTAGATTAGGTATCGTTAAAAAATATCATTTAATATAGTGTAGTGACTCATTTACCATTATTTTAATTTTAAATATTAAACTCACTTTAATCAAAGTGTGTAAGGAGTTATCCTCACAAACTATCTAATTTAATCTAATCTAACATTTATTATAATATTTTGCCTCAAAAAGTGTAAATTTCAAAGTGTATTACGTATTTTGAAATAGCAAAAAGTATTATATTTATATCGATTTTTTACTATATTTGTATCAATTAATATAACATGTTATTGCAGTAAAAAAAATAAATAATAAACTATTAATTAATATTTTTACATGACTTTTAGGCTATACATGGCTTTTAAAAAAACAAAGACTTACATGGCTTTTAAACCATAGGGTTACACGGCATTTACTCATTTAGATCTTACCGGATTAATTTAAAATATACACATAGCTAACATTGGATAAAAGATACACATAAGATTTTTGAATGAATAATAAATAAAATAAAATATATATATATATAATTAAGTTTTGATTAGAAAATAATATTTAAAAAAATTAGGTGGTCTCTTAAGATGCCATGTGGTATTAAAGACTCTAGAAGATGACATGTGTCAATAAAGGCTTTCTTTTATTATAATAGTAGATAGTAGATTTAAGTTTGAGCAGGAAAACAAAAACAAATGTGATCTAAAAGACTGCCACGTGTCGTATGCTTTCACTCTTACTATTCTACCGCTGTAACGGAATACGCTAGTGTTGTTGGGATCCAACAATTATAAAGTCAAACCTATTCAATAATGAAGTTAAACAAGTCGATAAACAATAAGTCAAAACTTCTTATCCAATCTAATTAATTATTTACCAAGTCATTATCTTTGTATTATTACAATACAAAATGTATTGATGTATAAAATTTGTAATATAAATACTCCATCAAATATAAAGATCATATGCATCTCATAGTATACTTTCATAAGTGATTACAGTTGTCTTCATTCTTGTGCTTGCTTTTCTAATCTTCAAATTCTCTGTTTAAGTGCTAATATGTTCTAAATTATAGTTAATTTATAACGGTCTTGTTATTGTACACGTTATAATTATTTTTTTGAACAAAAACGTGGTTTCTTTTTCAAAGTTTTTGATAATAGTTTATTGTTATTTTTGCAATTTTCCCTATTTTTTATATATGGTTTTCTTAGTGCAACAAGAATGTATATGCTTTAGAATATTTAAAAGTATGCCGATACAATAGACAAATTGTAAGTATTGAATTATTATTTGAATGGGCATGCATCACATAAGTTACAAGATCACATGAATTAGAGTCATGGTCTTTGAAATTACTCATTAGCATTAGAAGGCAAATTAATTTCCATCTTAGATCTCTCATCCACATTCAAAATCACATCATGTCCAACTTCAAACTCTTTAAAACAAGCAATCCTCCCCAATTCTTCTACTTCTTCTATCACAAGATCAAGTTTTGCAACCGCTTCAACCAACAACGCCGCGAACGCCGCAAACGGCAACGCCTCCGAGAATTCTAGACTTGTTATTGCAATCTTGCTCAGTGTGGGCCTCAAGAACTTTTTCTCGGCCTCAACCGTTTTCTTGGAACCCCGTTTTGATCTCCACTCAGATAATGCTGATGATTCTGTTTTTACACTTGATAACTGCTTTTCGGGTCTTAATCCTCGGGCTGTTTGGGCCACTAGGGCCAGCATGTTGGCAGTGTTGTTAGGCCCGTTTGGCCCGAGAAAGAGGCGTGGTTGGGATTTCAAGGCGGTGTCAAGGTCTTGTAAGGCTTTGTGAAGGTGATCCGAGAGTATTTCTGGTGAACATTGGCGACGGTTTCGTACGCTATCCGCTAGTTCCGATAGGGCTTTGGATAATTCGGTTGCTAGTCGAGTGCATGGATCCTTGAACAGCAATCGAACTGATTTTGGTGTCTGGAAATAGAGGGATCAAATTCGACATAGTAATTGTAAGATAAAGTATGTGATAGTTTTAGCGACAAGTTTCTTCGTACCTTATATTTTGAATGTCAATTGTCACTAAAAGTTATGTGTAACAATAATTGTAAGATAAAGTGTACTATATGTCAATTGTCCATAAAAAGGCCTCCTTTTTAGGGAAAACGTAGCCCTATGGGTTATAGTTAAGGTGTTTTTGGTGGTTGAATTACAGTTTTATAGTATAAGTATACTAAAGTGGTGTGTGGTATTAAGTTGTCACTTTCTTACGGTTATTAGACCATCTCATCTCAAGTGTGAAGTTATTTAAAAGCTTTTACTATTTGAATATAAAATTTTGAATAACTTTTTATCATTTCAATAAATAAAATAATTTTTCTTATAATTTTAAATAGATGCTTAATTTTCTGTAATCGGTTAATAATGTTACATTGTTTCTTTTCTTTAACTCATAAATTTAATAATTTTTCATTTTAAACTCTAAATATATTTATAGGTAAATTCTTTATTATATTTAAATTAGTTAATAAATAATATGAATTTGCATTCTAGAAAAATTATATTTTGACTAGTATTCGTTGATTTTTAAAAATATAACAAATAACAATTAATTATATAAATTAACGTTAACAAATACTTTATCGCTGTTTATTTTTATAATTACAAATGAGATGTTATAAAAATAATTTATATGAGATGTGTTTAAAAAAATTTAAGTTTTATAAATATCATAAAAATTGTCAGAAGCATTTATAAAATAATTTTTTTTAGAAAAATGTTAACTATTTGAGGGACTTTTCATGAATATGTTTTTGACAAAAACTTTTTGTTAATTAATTTTTTATTGAAAATTTGATATGGCAAAAATAATAAATTATTGTGAGATTCACTATGATATTATCTCTTAACCATAGCCTTTAGGTTATTTTAGGTCTATGATTGTCAGAGATTTGTTGATTAGTGACTATGTCAAGCAAATAATAGTGATGAAAGAGTACCTGAATTTCTGTTTGTAAACTTCCATGAAGAGCAACAACCGTGTATCCAAAATGACGAAGAATGGCTCCTAATTTAACATATTGCTGCCACGGGAATGGATTACAATGCCATGAGTGTCGTGGCTCCCAACTCGCGTACAATGCCTAGAAGTTTATTTGATTACTTTTCAATGCGTCACTAAAAGTCTAGAAGTTAAAATAAGAGTAAATTACATGGAATGTCCTTGTAGTATATCTCTAATTATAATCTTAGTCCTTAAACCTTTTTATTACATTGGATGTCCAGGTTGTATAAACTTTATTACACTCATGATCCCTACTGCCATTAAATTTTTTTAAATAACCAAAATACCCATTTGACCATTTGTTATAAATCGAAGATAAATGACTGTGACTGTAATAAGTGATATATCACATGGACCATGCGTAAAATTTACTCTATTCATTGATTTTTCCGCTCTTTTATCCATATTTTTCCACAACATTCAGACTCACCAGTCACCACCCACCTCTATCTCTTTGAATTCAAAGCTCAATCACTAACCATTATCGTCGCGCCACCATACCCCGGTAAAGTCGATCCATCTTCAACTCCTACTTTCGGTTGCTTTCTCCAGTTGTTCCGTCAATGGTGACGTTCTATCGACTTGCGTCTACAAAACACCAACTCCTCTGGAGACCTGTATCAATTGTCTGAATCAAATTACATGGAATCCACCAATTAAAAACAGACAATTGATTCAGACAATTGATGCACATCGCCAAAGGAGTTGGTGTTTTGCACACGCAGGTCGATAGAACGTCATCGTCGGCGGAACAACTGGAGAAGAAACTGAAGGTGGGGGGTTGAGGATGGATCGAATTTTCAGGGGGTTTGGTGGCGCGACTATAATGTGTGTAACAAAGTCTATACACCAGGGATGTCTAACGTAATTTACGAAATTCAAGGACTGATGTTGTAATTAATGATCTACTAGTATACCATGAGACCTTCCGTGTAATTTACACTTCATATTATTAAGATGTTAAAAAAAAGATGGTGCGTACTAGGGTTTCGTCTGTTGATTTAGAGTCCAAAACAGCCTTGTAGTTCTTGTAAATCATATCCTCCGTTGGTTTATCTTTCTCCGCATCAGGTTCTCGGTCGCTAAAGTATTCTTCTACACAAGCTGCATTTAAGTAAATATCCCAAATTGTAATCCATTTTCGGGTGAACTAATTCTGTAACTATCATAAGAGGATTGGGTATTATGCTTGAGCAAAATTGTCAAATAAATGTCACATCAGTGCTACATCAGCATTTCACATTTAAACTCCCAAATACCCCTTCACTAATCACTAAAATACCATTTACTTACAAAATAACTCAAAAAAATCACCCCAATTTTTTCTCTCTCTCACGCCAGATTGTCACTCTAGTGACACACACTATCACTCACCTCACGGGCGCTGTGATGACTTGGCTTAGGTGGCGCCAAATTATCTGCCACCCCATCCCACTTGTTAGCACCCGGTCCTCTAAGTACATTTATATGGACTTGAATAGTTCCAAGAAAAAAGATGTCACTTGCAAAATATGAAAATACTTGCCAAAATATGAAAAAAAAAGGCTTATGAAGAATAGTTATAGTACATATGGCATAGAGGTGAAAATGTTATAGGTTAAAGTTTCATTTGATACTAATGTGAGTGTAAAATAGTGCTTTTGTTACTTTTTCCGTTCAAAAAGTAAAAATAGAACACTAAAAAAACGACTTTTAAAGAGTTGTAATTGCATACCTTGGATTGATTTTGCAAGGCCTTCAATTTTGGAAACAGAGAAGTCATGAAGTTCTTCTCCGGACCAAATGGGAAAAATGAAAAGGCTCATGAGAATGCATACACCGAAACCAATAGCCATAGTGTAGAGACGCTCACGGGCTATTTTTAGCACATCGTCAACTCGGTAACTCGATATAGTAATCAGATTGAATGTCAAAAGGAATATAACAACACCATAATCATAATTTTTCTTTACGTATGGGAAAAACCTCAAGTAGGTACTCATACCTCCTGTAAAAAGTTAATATACATATATAAAAATGTTCGAATTTTTTTTTTTTTTTTTTTTATAATAAGTGGATTGCATTGAACTAAAAAAATGTGACAATTGTAACTCGGTTATCTTAATATGAGTCCATTTGATTATATTTTATAAACTGATATTAAATAAAATGACAAGAAAAAAACATTTTCTTACCAATTAAAAAGACTGAAGTGCCTATAAAAATGGCACAAAAAACCTTCCCACTTTCTCTAGCGATAAACTCGAACAAGAACGCCAACGATCCTGCCAATAATGTCCCCAGACCTCTATTCAATCCTTTGCATAAAGTTGCTCCTATAGTTAATATTAATATCAAGAAGTTAGATCGGATGAGCACTCAAATTTTGGTAAGAACTGTAATGATAATTCTTAACCAATCATTTAATAAATGTTGGATCATTATCAGAAAATTTTGATTATTATCAAAAAATATTTCCTCCTAAGTCCTAAAGATTTAAAATTGCTGATAATGAATAATATTTCTTAAACCATTGATTGAGAATTATCTTTACGGTTCTCACCATTTTTTAGTATCACCGGATCCTAACCCTTAAGATCAAACCATTTATAAGTTATAACTTTAAAAGAACATCCCCATGTTTCAATATTTAGCAAACCAAGCTTAAAAATAGATGATTATTACCTGCAGTGAACTCTAGCACGACAACAACAGTCATGACAGCCCATATAACATTCTCACCGACCCCTTTGAAAAACGGCTCTAAAAGATAAAGCAAAGACACCAACGTTAGTGATAACCCGACTTTGAGTGAATGGATCGCCTTTCGCGGATCATCACGGCCCGCTTTCAAAAATTTCTGATACGTCAATCCTAGAAATCTCTTTGTTTTGTCCATGTAAACTCGAGCTCGTTTTTTCATAACGTCCATCATAGAGTATTTATCCGCAACAGAAATAACAACACCAATCGAACACATTTAAGTTGTCCTTAATAGGAAAAATATAATCAAATATTTCTAATTTATAATTGGAAAACTTAAATTTGTGTGATTGATTCGAAAAAAAGAGGTCAAAATGGGAGTGAAAAATGATCACTTTGATCTTAATAGAAGTGTCAATGAGTTTTGAAGCCCTTAGCGATATGATGATTGGTTAAATTTATAGGTGAATAGCGGGAGTTATATGCCTTTTTGCATTCACATGATTCTTAATTAGTTGCTAACTTTTTTAGATGTAAATTTCACCGGTTTATAGGTAAACAAGTTGATTTATATTAAATTTCCTATCTTCAGCGGGGTTAAATAATGAAAGAAAAATATTTGGCTAAACTAAGAATATGAGAATCGTGTGAAAATGTTGTCGATCAAAAGTGTAATTAAATAAAATGTAGTTTTATATGTATTTAATGAACATATCTAACAAATATGTATAATTTATTGCCATAAGTCCTAGATATATTACTTGTCTTCATTCTTGATTTTAATATGTATTTAATGAACATATCTAAAAAATTATGTGTTTAGGCCGAGACTTTCAGGGGTTACATCATATTAGGTCCTCCCTTGAAGTCAAGTTCAAGATGTTAAAATGTACTCCCTCCGTCCCTAAATAAAGTTCCCATTTTGCCTTCAAATTTTGTCCCTAAATAAAGTTCCCATTTCTCAAATATAAGGGGCCCACTTAATATAATAATATTATTACCAATACTTTCACCACTAACTATCTCTTAAAACACTTTCTCTCTCCAATCAAACCTTATATTTTAATCAAAAGTAATACCAAATACCCCACCACTAACTATCTCCTAAAATGTTGTGCCCAACACAAATGAGAACTTTATTAAGGGACGGAGGGAGTATTTTGGGCTTAACGCTCTCGCCGGCACTTCTAGATGGAGTAGCTCGACTGGTGGAGAGAGAGCACAAAGGAGGTGACTAAAAAAGAAAGCTCATGAATGGGAGAAAGAGCTGCAAGTCAAAGACAGAGTAAAAAGCACTAATTGGTTTGGATTTATAGAGGCGCTTTGAATTGTGTGAAAGTAGGATTATAATTTAAATTTTAAATCATATGCAGCATATTGTGTATTTATAATTTTTCTGCAAAAAAGTTTATTGTGGCATAGGAAAAAAGTTTGAAAGGTGGTTGGTTTTCACGTGTTGTTCATTTAGGAGTCAATTTTTAAATGAAGGTGAATCTGAAAGTTGAGTCACAAGGGCAGGTGAAATATTAATAAGTACACGCTCTGCTCTATCAAACACCCCAATTAAAGAAAAGCTATATTATACAACATCCTTGCTAACAATAATTTTGATTCTTCACTAACTCCAAACAGAACACATTTCAAACTTCAATCTCCTTCCTTTCTTTAGGCACATGGACATGAGCAATACAACCAAACACCTACCCTGAAATAACTTACACAGGGTTTTCGATTTGTTGGAGCAAAACACAGATCAACTTATTACTGATGCTGCAGTTAGTACTGACATACTTAGTACTGATGGGGCAGAAACATTTACTACTGATGAAGTTGATGCTGGTGTTCACTATAACTAACTTACTACTGATCACCAAGTTTACTACTGATGTTACTTAGTTACTACTGGTGATTGCAGTTACTACTGATACGCGTTTTTGGAAGATATCAAGTCCGAGATCTTCGTAGAGATAGTTATAGAATGTAATTAAATGTATATCTTTTATAATTCGATATAAATCAAATCCTAGAATAACTAGGGTAAATAGTTTAGCTTCAAGGACTACTATAAGTATGTTCCTTACGAATTGTAAACGTACGTGTGTATTGTTAACTCAATAATATACATTGAAGCTTTTTGTGAAACTGTGTTCTTAATATTCTTGCATATTGTTCATACAGTTCATTGTTCTTAATTATTGATATAGTGTTGATCCGCTGCAACTTCTATCATCAACTAGATCTAAGGTGTTTATTAACTTGTCTATAGTTAATCGATTCTGACAAGTGGTATCAGAGCTTATTGGTTCTAGATCTACTATTTGTTAAGAACAACAAAAAGTTTTAATCTTTAAAACACACACATTATTAATCATGACTGATAATAATGAAAGCACTCAGGCCAACAAAATCCCTATACTCACTCCCAATAACTTTGGGATGTGGAAGAATCGTATTAAGCAATACATGCTTATTACAGATTATTCCATGTGGGAAGTCATTTGTGAAGGAAACAAAACTGGTCAACTTCAAGCAAGCAGCTCTGTAACTGAGGCAGACAAACTTAAATGTGAGAAGGAGAAGAAAGATAAAGGCATCGAACTCAAAACTCTAAGCACTCTCCTACTGGCCATTCCTAATGACTATCAACATCTCTTTGTTGAATATGATGATGCTAAGTTACTTTGGGAAGCACTGGAGAAGAGATTCGTTGGGACTAAGAGTACAAAAAGAAACATGAAGTCTGTTCTCAAACAAGACTTTGAAAATTTCAAAGGAAAGCCCAATGAAACACTCACTCAAGTGTTTGACAGATTCAACAAACTAATTGGTGAACTCAACCAAGTTAGTGTAAAGATGGATCAAGAAGATGTCAACATGAAGTTCCTAAGGTCTCTGAGTGAAGAATGGGCCATGTACACAGTGGTGTATAGACAAAGAGATGCTCTAGAAGAAAAGGAGTTAGATGAACTCTATAATGATCTCAGAGTGTTTGAAACTGAGGTAAATCACAAAAACCCTTCTATTTCTTCTAACAATGCTGCATTTATGTCTAGTACAGGTCAAGGACAAGAAATCTCCACAGGAAAGGCTGCAGATTCTGAGGATACTGCAAGAGAATCCTTCTTCACTAGTCATGTGCATACTGCATTGATTAGTGATGACTTGGAACAATTGAATCCAGATGATCTTGAGGAGATGGATCTTAAATGGCAGATGGCTATGCTGAGCCTAAGGACCAAAAGATTCTTAAAAAGAACTGGTAGGACAAGCCTCAATTTCAACAAAGGTGACAAAGCAGGATTTGACAAAACTAAAGTCAAGTGTTACAACTGTAACAATCTTGGTCACTTTGCAAAAGAATGTCCTCAACCAGACAAAAGATCAAAATCAACTGCTCTTGTGTCACAACAAGGACAAGGCTATGACTGGAGCTTCCAAGCAGAAGAGCATGCTCAAAATCAAGCTCTCATGGCCTTTACTGACAATAAAACTGAGGTAAAATCTAAACCTTGTACTCCTGAATGTGCTAAAATTATTAAAAATCTAGAAAAAGAAAACACTAAATTAAATGAAGATTTAGCAAAAGCAATCAGAAGAAATCATGAGTTTGATAGTGTAATTGCTGATCAAGAACATCAAATAAAGGTGTACAAGATGATTGATCAACGGATCAAGGAAGAATTGCTTCAAGCTGTGGATGAGAAAGAGTTCTATGAAACAAAAAATAAAGAACTAACAAGTAAATTAGAAGAATGTCAGCTTGAAATTGAACAAAATAAATTAACAATTAAAAAGTTTGAAAGAAGCACTAAAATTCTAGATGAATTAACTAATAATCAAACTACAGAAAAGGTTGTTCATGGGGTGGGATATCATGCTGTACCACCTCCACATAAATTCATTCCTCCACTTAAAAACAGTTCAGAAAGAATAATTAATGAATTAAAAACTGAAAATCAAACTGAATCTAATACTGAAACATCTGAATCAAATGATTCTTCTGATAATGAGCAATCAATTGAATTTACAATATCTCAAACTGAATCACCAAAATCAATTGATACAAGTTTTCACACAGCTCAAAGTCCAAATGAGTCTCCTAAATATAATGCAGAAAATATACCCAAAATTATAAAAAGAGGAAACCAAAGAAATAGAAACCAACTCTTAGAACAAAGAAAAACAATAAAGGCTCAAGAAAATAAATTAAAATGTGTTATTTGCAATAAAGTGAATCATTTAGCAAAGGATTGTCACTTCAATCCAATAAATTGCAAGGAGTTAAAGGAATTTAAAGTTTTTAAAGAAAATGCAAAAACTCAAAGGTTAAAAGATACTACTGGTCCTTCAGTAGTAAATACAATCAAAACTCCAATTGCTGAAACTCCAAGATTTGGAAGAAGTGCACCAAGATTTGTGCAAAACAGAAGAGTTGGCAGCCCAAAGAACAGCAATTACTTCAAGAACAACGGAAAATCCAATCAAAATAAACAATATTTTAAATTTTCCAACACCAGTAGAAACTCTAACAAATTTACTACTGGTGTTAACCCTAATTATAATGCTGTATGGTACCAGTACAAGAATACTACTGGTAAAAACCCTAATTTCAAAAATACTACTGCTCCCAAAACAAATTTCAAAAACACTACTGGTGTTAACTCTAAAAACACTACTGGTCATTCTAAACATGGTAAGTACCCAAATACTACTGGTCCATCAGTAGTAAAGTATTCAAAAGCTAAAAACAATGGGTATAAACCAAGATCAGTAGGAAATTCTCACACCAGTAATAACTCCAAAAGGGCAGTAGTAAAACAAAACACCAGTACTAAACAAGTATGGTTACCAAAAGTGTTTAAAGTTGAAACTCCCAAAGCTTATTTCTCAAAGGATGAACCCAAGACATATAAAGCTTGGGTTCCCAAACTTAACTAATCCTTTCCTCATTTGTGCAGAGCATTCAGATCCCAGAAGAAGGAAGAACATGGCATATTGATAGTGGATGCTCAAGGCACATGACTGGAAATCTGCAAATTCTTAAAGATTTCAAGTCATTTGATGGAGGATATGTGGCATTTGGTGAGAATCCCCAGGGAGGTAAGATTACAGGTAAAGGTACTGTTACTAATGGAAAAATTACCTTTGATGATGTATTTTATGTAGCTGAACTAAAATACAATCTTGTCAGTGTGTCTCAAGTTTGTGATAAAAAGAACAAGATTCTGTTCACAGACATTGAGTGCATCATTCTTTCTCCTGATTTTATTTTAGATGAAAAATATGTTGTTTTAAGAACTCCAAGGAGAAACAATGTGTATTGCCTGAATATAGGGGGAGAACTCATTTCTACAAATGAGGTCAACTGTTTTATATCCAAGGCAAACACCACTGAATCAGAACTTTGGCATAGAAGGATGTGTCACACAAATTTTAAAAACATGAATAATTTAGTAAAAAGAAATCTGGTAATTGGACTACCTCAAAAACAATTCATGTGTGATCATCACTGTGTTGCATGCCTAAAAGGTAAACAACACAAGACTTCTCATAAGTCCAAAACTGTGAACTCTATTTCTGTTCCTTTACAGCTCCTACATATGGACCTTTTTGGACCTACAAATGTAATGAGTATTGGAAAGAAACAATATTGTCTTGTTATTACTGATGACTTTTCAAGATATACATGGGTTTTCTTTCTCAGGACAAAGGATGAAACAAGTGAACTCATAAAGAACTTAATTGTCAAACTGGAGAACTCATCTGATCAAAAAGTTAAAGCCATAAGATGTGACAATGGCACAGAATTTAAAAATGCTAACTTAATTAACTTTTGTGATTTTAAAGGTATTGACAGGCAATACAGCTCACCTAGAACTCCTCAACAAAATGGTGTAGCTGAAAGAAGAAATAGAACCATCATTGAAGCAGCAAGATCAATGCTTGCAGACTCAAAATTACCAATCACTTTTTGGGCAGAAGCTGTTAATACTGCTTGTTATATTCAGAACAGAGTATTAATAGTGAAGCCACATTTTAAAACACCATATGAACTTTTCAATAAAAGAAAACCTTCTATAAGTTTCTTAAAATCATTTGGTTGTCCTTATACTATTTTGATTACAAGAGAACAAATTGGTAAGTTTGACTGCAAAGCTGATGATGGAATATTTGTGGGATACTCTACTCAAAGCAAATCATACAGAGTATTCAACAAAAGACTAAGGATAATTGAAGAAAGCATCAATGTATCCTTTAATGAAAATGTACCTAATGAACAAGGAAATGGTCCAGATTGGCTATTTGACATAGACAATCTAACCAAATCCTTTAATCCTAATATAAATTTCAATGTAGGTAATTCAAATTGTCACAATCAAAAAGAAGGAACATCATCTGTTAATACTGGTCAAGAAAAGATGAGATACATAATAGTTGATACTGCTCCCATAGTTAATACTAATGTCAGTAATAACTCAAATATTGAAAGCAGTAGTAACTCTGAGAATGAGGTCAGTAGTAATTCCAATACTACTGGTACCAGTAATAGTACTGAAAATACTACTGGTCCCAACAATAACCTAGATTCTCATGATACTACTGACACCAGTAACAACAACAATACTACTGATCCTAATGAAGACAATACCAGTAGTAACTCTGACCAAGATGATGATGAACCAAACATCCATGACAATGAAGAATCACAAGATGAACAACTGCCTGAGACAAATGAGTCCAATCTTGGAAATCAACTAGTGGTTGATAAAGCTACAACTACAAGGACTCAGAAGAACCATCCATTAGACCTTGTTCTAAGTGATGTTAACTCACCACTTCAAACAAGAAGCAAATTAAATAAAAGCTTAACTGCAAATATGTGTAACATTAGTTTAATTGCTAATGAATGTATGTATGAATGCTTTCTGTCTCAGGAAGAACCAAAGAAGATCCAACAAGCAATGAAGGACTCAAAATGGATTGAGGCAATGCAAGAAGAACTCCTTCAATTTAAATTACAAGCTGTTTGGACACTTGTACCTCTACCCAAAGGAAAAAGAGCCATTGGAACAAGATGGATGTTCAGAAACAAGAAAGATGAAAGAGGTATAGTGATCAAGAATAAAGCCAGACTTGTAGCCCAAGGATACACTCAAGAAGAAGGAATAGACTATGATGAAGTATATGCTCCTGTTGCTAGAATTGAAGCAATAAGAATATTTCTAGCATATGCTTCATTCAAGAAATTCAAAGTCTATCAAATGGATGTTAAGAGTGCTTTCCTATATGGGAAAATTGAAGAAGAAGTATATGTTTGCCAACCTCCAGGTTTTGAAGATCCAAAACATGGTGATTATGTGTTCAAATTAGATAAAGCTCTATATGGCCTACATCAGGCACCAAGAGCATGGTATGACACATTATCATCATACCTATTGAAGAATAACTTTAAAAGAGGAGCCATTGACAAAACTTTGTTCACAAAGAAAGTCAAAGATGATATACTACTGGTACAAATTTATGTAGATGATATCATCTTTGGCTCAACCAATGATTTATTATGCAAAGAATTTGAAGAACTGATGCAAATTAAATTCAAGATGAGCTCCATGGGTCCAATGAACTTCTTCCTTGGACTCCAAGTTAATCAAAGAACTGATGGTATTTTGATAAATCAATCAAAATATGTCAAAGACATCTTGGAAAAGTTTGATTTGAAAGACAGTAAAAGTGCTAGTACACCAATGGAAACACACAAACACCTACATCCTGATGTTGAGGGGGAGGATGTAGATGAACACTTATATAGATCAATGATAGGCTCTTTGATGTACTTAACTGCATCAAGACCTGACATTATGTATAGTGTTTGTGTGTGTGCAAGATATCAAGCAAGACCCAAAGAACTACACTTGCAGGCTGTTAAAAGAATATTCAGATACTTGAAAGGCAAACCATCACTAGGTCTATGGTATCCACATGACTCACCCTTTGAACTAATAGCCTATACAGATAGTGACTATGGAGGTGAATGTCAAGATAGAAAATCCACTACTGGTGGATGTCAATTCTTTGGATCAAGACTGGTGTCATGGCAATGTAAGAAGCAAACAAATGTATCAACATCTACTGCTGAAGCAGAATATGTAGCTGCATCTGCTTGCTGTGCTCAAGTACTATGGATTCAAAATCAACTCCTAGACTTTGGTATCTCTATCCTTAAAACTCCTATTTTTATTGATAATCAAAGTGCTATTAGTATTGTGAATAATCCAGTAAAACATTCAAAAACTAAACACATTGAAATAAGATTTCACTTTATAAGAGATTGTAATGAAAAGAAATTAATCAAAGTAGTTAAAATCCATACTGATGATCAATTAGCAGATCTTTTTACAAAAGCATTTGATGTAGGAAGATTCAACTTCTTGGTTAGCAGTATTGGAATGATTTTAATAACTTAAAATCTCACTTAAAATCATGTGTAAAGTTAGTGTTGTAAAATATTATTTTCTTAAGTGTTTTACTACTGGTATTGCTGTACTACTGGTGTGAAAGTGTATGCACAAAATACTACTGGTAATTCATTACTACTGGTGTATTTTAGGTTTACACAAATACTACTGGTAAGTCAGTACTACTGGTATTCACATATACTACTGGTCGTGTATATTAATGGTTACTACTGATGTCTATAGTTACTACTGATGTCAAAATCCTTAGTCATTACTGATGTTAGTAGATACTACTGACGTTTTACTACTGATATCTTATTTACTACTGGTCTTTCATAAACACAATTACCAAACTAACCCCCATGAAAATAACCGTTATGTTATGATTCGAAGGCTATTTTCGTAGTTTTGCAGGTTTAATCGAAAGATATAAAAGGCGGCAGACGATTAATTTAGCATTATCTTCACTTCGATTCTCTAAACACCTCTCGATAAACCCTAGTTTACGACCAAAAACCCTTCATCAGTAACAAAATTCTTGCAAAAACTCAACAACAATGGCAACCTTACAAGCTCTCGATGTGCAAACCGATCTCAAATACTCAGAATTTCACAATATGGTTGCATTCTTAAAGAATCCCGACGGAACAAAAGACTTCCGTCCGATCGTAAAATTTTTGAGAAATTCATATATACAGTTTGCCTTAACTGTAAAACCAAAATCATATCAACAGCACTTGGTGGATTTCTGGACCAATGCTGAGCGAACAGAAGGAACAACATCATCAATGATAAAATCTAAAGTAGATGGAAAGCACATCACAGTAACAGAACAATCAATCAGACACCATCTACAATTACACGATGATTCAAGTATGTCTACTCTTCCTAAGGAATACATTGCTGAAATTTTGAATAAAATGGGATATGAGGGCAGACTGAATATAGTTACTTTTCAAAAGGGTCTGCTCTCCCCACAATGGAAATTTTTAATACATACCATTCAGCATTGTATTTCTCCTAAAAGAAGTACTTGGAATGAGTTTAATAAGGCAATAGCCTCTGCTGTTGTCTGTTTATGCACAGACCAAGTATTTAATTTTTCATACATGATATTTGATGGTATGTTGGGAAATCTTAGTTCTTCCAAATTTTTAATGTATCCCAGATTTCTACAACATATCATAAACTGTGAATTACAAAACTTGTCAACTCCTAAAAACATTTTTATATTACCTGAGTTGAACAAGAAAGTTTTCTCAAATATGAGAAAACAATTTAAATTTTCGGGCAAGGAAACCCCTCTGTTTCCTAACATGATCAAAGATCAACCCAATATTGGAGAGGGTTCAACCATTGCTACAACCCAAGTTGAACCTCAACCCACTCCATCACCCCCAAATACAGCCCAAACACCAATCCAAATAGCCACTCAATCACCAACCCAAACAGAAGTCCTGAATGTGTCCCAGGAACTTGATATAAATCTGCAGAGTGCTACTCTTCACTCTGTGGAAGACCTACCAGACAAAACCAAAAATATTTCCACAATTTATAAAAGAAAGAAACTTTCTTCAAAGGACACCAGGGGACAAATCGAGTCACACCCCAGGCTCAAAGAGTTGTCCTCCAAGGAGGAGAGAGGACATGAGGGGAGGGCTTTCACTACTGATGCCCCAAAGGTGGGTGCACAGGACAGTGAAAACATCATTAGGACCCAAACCTCGGCAACTTTGAGTGATGACTCTTTTGAGGAATTACTCAAAGGACCCCGGTGCCAAGAAACCACAAGGGGGGGCATCTCTGCTTCTTCTAGGAAGAAGAGAATGTCTAAAAGACCCAATGAATCACCAAGCAGTGATGAGGGCAGATATGTGGAATTGATGGAAAGGAAGGAAAACCTTAAAACCAATGTACCTGTTAGTGAGCCCGATGATCTTGCTAGATGGAGTGAGGGCAGTATTAAAATCAACCAATTGACGGCTAAAGTGGATTCCTTGGAATCCACTGTACAAGATTGTCTCAAGTACTTAACCAATCAAGGAAAAAATATGGCTGCCATGAAAAGGCATGTGAATACCATCAACAAAAGAATGCGGTTTCATGAGCAAAGGCTTCATCAACAAACCAAAATCATCAGAAAATTGAAGAAGAAACTTGATGATAGTGAGGCTCCACCAGTTGAGCTCACTAAGGGGGAGAAGGATAACATACAGACAATGATTGATGAATCTATTGCAGCAGCAGCATCCTCCCTCTTGAATTTAAAAGAAACAAATGTTGATGAAGGCCCAGAGATGATGGTTACAGAAGATGAACCAGTTACTACTGCTACTATGGAAGAACAAGTTGAAAAAGAAATACCAGTAGTAACTCCCACTACTGAGGTAATAGCAGTAGTAAATGAAGAAGAAGAATTAAAAGCAACAAATACTACTGATGCCCTATCAGTAGTAATTCCTGAAGTTACACCAGTAGTAACTACTCTGGTTACTACTGAAGAGGAAGAACTACATTTTCCAGAGCTTATTGAAAGAGAGAGACATGTCATCATTACCAAACCACCAACACCTGATCAACCACTTATCATACCTGACATTGATGATAATGTGAATTGGTTTGAGGTTGATGAATGCTCACTTCCTCCACATCCAAAAATACTTTAACAAAATGAACTTAGATCATTTTCTCCCTCTGTTATAATAAGTGGAGTGCCAGACATGAAATATATTCCACCTCCACCTTCAGCACATATTGGAAAGGGTAAAGAAATATATGATGAAGATTACCCTAACAGAGCTCTTGGTCATTACATGGTAAACAAGATAAATCTTGTTAGAGCTGATAAACAAGACAAATGGAAGGTGAAGAATAAGAGATTTTGTGAAGAATAAGAGATAAATCTTGTTCCATTTTGCTTCACGTTCGAGTGCTGCGATGTATCACCAATTTGTATAAACATTTTCATATGAGTAAAAAGTCAATCAATATTTCTTCAATAAATATATATATGTTAAGGTGATTGTATAATATGGTCCCAACTAACTCAAAACATAATTAGTGAGATAGTCACAGCTTAATTAGCAAGAA
Organism: Calendula officinalis; assembly: GCA_963853835.1. Taxonomy (NCBI): domain Eukaryota; kingdom Viridiplantae; phylum Streptophyta; class Magnoliopsida; order Asterales; family Asteraceae; genus Calendula; species Calendula officinalis. Next base: position 80,231,236 of record OY970827.1, on the reverse strand, counting down.
TACCTAAGATTTCCAAAAGCATTGATATTGTTATCCATTAATGCAAAGACTTTGGCATAAACTGAAGTATGTAGAAATCTTGAAGGGGCTATTAAGATAAAACTTCAAACTCCAAGGGAGTTTTTTTTTTTATATTTATATACATATTTTCTCCTTAAGCAAAACACAAGTACACAACACAAAACAAAAGGTGCTCTGACTCTTTTTTATAACTCCGGTTAAGAAAAAACTCCCCATGACACAGGCACATATGTTTTCTTCACTTTCTTCTTACTGATTTCAAACCCAAATTAATGGATAAAAAAAGTCAATGTTTTCGTATGGGATATGGACGAAACCCTAATCTTACCATCACAGGCACATATGCAAAGGCTTTTGAAGACGTTCAAAAGGGTATAGAAATTGGCAAAACCAAATCCTTCTAATCTGTGATCATTACTTCTTCTATGAACAAGTAACCCAAAAACCGATTAATCTTCACTCGCCCCCCCCAAGTGTCACTTAATAAGTTAATTTTTGCGATCTTAGACTTTTTTATTATTGATGTGAGCAGATTGAAAGGTGCAACAGACCTTTTGTTGATGAAGTGAGGCCGTATGATGATGGTTTAGATCTGACTGATTATGATTTTGCAAATGATGGTTTTGTTGGTGGTCCTGCTTATGATTATGATTATGATAATGATAACGAGAGGAAATTGGCTTATAGATACCGGATCATTGCTCACAAGTATAGAAAGGTTCTTTTATTTCACATAAATAAATTGTACTGTATATCATATTTGATTGGTTCTAGATGCTGTTTGACTTTATCCAGTCAATTATGGGCATGTTTGGATACACTTTTCAAAATAACTTTGAGAAGTCAAAATCAAGAAGTAAGGGCCTCCTTGACAAGTCAATATGTTATGTTGAAATTGGTGTCATAAATTAACACCAGTTTTTTATCACTAATTAGTGTTTTTAACTTTTCTTGGTTTGTAAAAATTAAATGTACCCCTTTACAACTTTGATTTAGAATTTCATCAAGTTCACTTAAAAAAAAGTCAAAATGTATACAATGGAGCCCTGGCATTCAGTATCTTAATACTTGTACATACTGATGTAAACTAAAGAAATCATATTGGTTTTGACGTTAAATTCCATCCGTCGCACTTCAAGTTCAAGTAAAAAAAGACGCCTTTTAAAAGTAAAAATTTTGTATTAATTAGGCCAAAATGCATTTTATTACCCCTTGGCTGATTAGATCTTCTGCTACCCTGAATTATTAAAATGATCGATTTAGTACGTTGGCTCACTAATTTGGTATTGTTTTTTCACGTGATTTGCTTCTAATATCAATATATTGAGATGAACGTATATTTTTTAGTCCGTCTAAAGCTCAAACGAAAGTAAGTCAAGTAAGAAAACACGATCAAATAATAAGGCAAGGTACTAATCGATCATTTTGTCCAGTTGAGGATACCATGTTGCACCTTTAATAGTTAAAGGTAGTAAAAAACCTAGTCAAACAAATTCAGACTAGTAAAATGTATTTTGACCTTTATTATATGCTCATGACCTTTAGAAAGCCAAAGGACTATGAGAGCATGAGCTGCACAATGTTCAAGTCACTATAGCAGTACTATAGAGCTGAAGTTGTACCTTTTTTTTATACAGGGATTGCGTAGTGTTCTTGGAGAAAAGATGATAAAATCATGGGACAATCTTTACCAGGTGACCGATGACTATACGGACAAATGGTTGTCTTCAGGTAAACTGATTACTAATAATTCATAATATTTATTACTACTTTGTCTCATGGATGTAAATGCTTACGTAACTCTAGTTTTAAATTTTGTCATTATTAGCTTTGTTACTTATTTTTAAACTTTGGCATGATTTTTTTCTTGCTGCAATTGGTAGGTTAGCAAAAGGTGGCAAGTTTGAAAATAGTGCTTTTTGAAAAATCATTGAGTTTTCAATTTTTAGCTTTAAAATTAAATATTAACCTTTTTAGGATTTTAGTTTTGTTATACCAGTAGTAAATAATGTTTGATAGGCGTTGTTTAACATTTTGATTTTGTGGGACCCTCCTATATGATGTAATTAGCATCAGAAGAAATGCATACGTATTTATACAGTATAAATACATATTGGCAAGTTTATTTCCGACATTTGGCTAAAAGACAACTAGTAATAATTTGTGCATTTTTCTTAAATTACAGCTCGGGCTTGTGTGGCACAATGTGCAAGTGGTAACAAAGATTCAACTCCCTCAACGGGTCCCACCTCGAGTTCAAAAATGTTATTGTAACTTCAGGGTCGTTAATCCCGAGCCTTGTTAAATGCTTACTATTTCGACTTGATGATTTGATTCCTTATGAAAATGGTTAGTCATTCTTACTTTTAAAGTTATACTATAATTTAAAGGGTTTTGCTAACAAGTGCCCTTAGGGCAATGGTTAAGGGGAAGAATGTACAAGTCTTGAAGCATAACTACCTCGAGATGGTTATGAAATTCAGGGGGCGGTTATTTTTTATGGTTAATTTATAATAAATTAAAGCTTCCTTTTTTTCCTTAACCATTGTCCTAAGGGCACTTGTTAGCATTTCCCTAATCTAAATGCACGCGATGTGTGGTGAAGCGGTTGAACCCTTATTACAAGATGGATTAAATCAAATAATTCTTCGGCTTGTATGAGATAAGTCCCTTACGTTTTAAATTTGTAATATTAATGGTCCCTAGAATGTTAATTTTCTAGGGACCATTGATGTTACAAATTTCAAAATTAGGGAGTGTTGATGTTACAAACTATTAAGAAATTGAGGGACGTAATCCACAATTTCGTACAAATCACAGGGATGTTTTGTGTAATTTACTCCAAAAATGTTATTTCAAAGCTTTAGTTTTCCAGGGTTGTGTTTTAGGTAATACACCTTTAAAACCAAGTCCCAATGGGCAAATCCTAACCATTGGTTTAAAAATCCCTTAACAACCACCATCATCAAATCACATGTGATTGAATACACAACCACCACCGCCGGCCACCACCACCATCACCGTCCACTGCCGCCGCCGCCCACCCTGACCATCGTCGCCGCCGCCGCGACCGCCGCAATCACATGCGATTGGATACACAATCACATGTGACTGAAAGCATCCAACAGTGGCAAGGGGTTGCCGGTGGTGAAGACGGTAGCTGACAGGGGTTGGCGGTGGTGTGCAATCACATGTAATTTAATACACATGAGGTGGTGTGTTGATGTATTGAATCACATGTCATAGTGGTAGTGGTAATGATTTGGAAGTTGATTGATTTAAGGGCTGAGATTTATCCCTCAAGACTTCAAAAAAAAATGGACTACCTTGAATGTATCTATAGTTTTTCATTAAAAGAGGCATGTTGGGCTGGGCGAGTGAGTTGGGTAACGGATGAGTTTGCATGTTAGAAAATAATATGAAAGATAAAAAAAACTGACAATTATCTTATTAACATTTCCCAAAGGAAATAACTGCAATATAAAAGATAAAAAAACTGACAAATATCTTTTTTCACATAATAAATATTGTGATGCAAGAGTAGAAGGTATCGATGGGTATAACCGTGTTAAAAATATTTTTGCTTTTTCTAACAATATGATTTTAAAACTTATTTCAAAATTACCCTCCCTTGTATATCATTTATATAATATCATTTTGCAACCCACAAAAATATTTCGAACCAAATAAAATTTAAAAAAACAAAAAAGAAAGGAAATATACGTATAACTCGCTTTAAACATTTGGCGCACGGGATACTGGCAGGGGCGGTACCAGACAAATTTTTAAAGATGGGCAAATTTTAGAGTGCAAGTCAGGTTTTTTTATTGAGGTTTTATTTAAAGTCAAATCGTAAAACAAATCAAATCAGTTTTAGTTTGAAGAAAGTCTAAACGTAAATTAAATTAGTCAAAATCAAAATTCACATATTAGTTAAGTCGAAATAAAAATTATAAAATTTAGTAATATACAAAATAGATTACTTTTTTTATAATGATAGATTTCATATACACAATTTATGTTTTTAACTCATATTCGTATTTAGTTTTGTTATAACGTTCAAGTAAGTTTTTAAAGTATTCATATATATATGTTGTGGACTAATATGTCACTGGTTAAATATATGTGTGATCGAATAAATGATAAGCATAATATTTTTAAACCAATAAACCTAGGGAAAAATGAATAAGAAAAAGAAAATTTTAATAGGAGATAAATTAAAAGAAACATTAAAACGGGAAAGAAAAAAAAATTAAAAATATATATGCTTATGGAAGAGATTTAAACTAAATGTTACTCCCTCCGTCCCACAAAAAACTTCTCATTTGAGATGGGCACAAGTTTTAAGGTGATAGATAGTGGTGGGGTCATTGACAATAATTTTGATTAAAATATAAGATTGATTTGGAGAGAGAAAGATGGTTAGTGGATAGTTAGTGGTGGGGTCCTTAGTAATAATAGTATTTTATTGAAATAGGAAGTTTTTTGTGGGACAAAAATTTAGGGTGAAATGAGAAGTTTTTTGTGGGACGGAGGGAGTATATGTTTTAAGATACATGACTTAGCCACTAAGCTAATATATGACGTGTATTAGCTATCGCTTATATATTATGTATATTTGGATGAACCAAACGAAAAAATAAACCGACACCTAAAAAATTTATACTAATTAGAAAAAATTTGGGGTAGGCAGATGCCCACCCTGCCCACCCCTTGGTACCGCCATTGGATACTGGCATGAGCTTGACACGAGGGGCAGTATGGTTTGGGGTTGTTTAAACTCATTTAAAGTGTCTATAACGAGCCATATCCGATGCTCTTATATATTTTAAAATTATTGTCTTTAAATTAAGTATTTTTTTAAGACATGTAATCTTATTTATTAATAAATCTCTGTGGTTTGCAAAAAATTTTGGATCTGTTCCGTAAGTCTAAAAACTTAAATGGATGGTCCTTAAATACGATATCTCGTTACACTTTTGTTCCCTAATACTAACTGCGGTTAAATGCTTCGGTTAAATCAGGTAATTTGCAATCAACATTGGGGGTATATTAGGAGTATTAGATTAAAATTTAGGGATTTGAAGGGGATTTTGGAGAATGAATCGTGTGTGGTATGAATATTGAAATTAGGTCACGCGAGGTGATTTCAAGGAATGTAAGATGAGAATTTGAAGAACTTTAGTGAAAATACATTGTTGAAGAAGATTTGTATGTTGTGCATATAGACTTATACATGAAAATGGTCAAACAAAGCTACTGTAGTTGTAAAAGTACAATATATAACTAATAAAAGCAAAAAAAATATGAAAAGATGGTTTTATCCTCATCAAAACAACCATTAACGGAAGCATTTAACGACCAATTAGTTTTAGGTACTAAAAGCGTAACAAAGTTTCGTACTTAAGAACCATTCGTGTAATTTTGTAGACTTATAGAGTAAATTCAAAATTTTTAACAAACCGCAAGACCATTAATATAATTTACTCATAATTTTAATAAATGTATTTCTTTTTATTTATTTATTTGTTTTAATTTATTCAATTATTTAAATTTCAAAAAAAAAAATTAATAATTCAAAAGAATTCAGTACATTTTCTGAACTCCTCCACTTTTCAGAAACAAAATTTTCACCAAAACATTATAAAAACAATGTCATCTTTCCATGTGCTCTTATTATGGACCACTTTATAGTGTTCAGGTAAACATCATCAGTGTACAAATTTAATACATTAAAATCCTGGGATATCACAAACAAGTTATCGTTAAATTATTGCATTCATTTACTACCTAGATGTGTGAAGTCCGAAAACTCAAATTATATAGTAATAATTTATCAGTCTAGCTTATTATTATTTTATAGTGAGGCATGTAAAATGTGGATGGTTATTATATTAAATAAAATAGTAGTAGAAAATGTAAAAAAAAAAAAAAGGATATCATGTGGGGTCTCGGAAACTTTCCATATTCTAGAATACATTTTGTACGGTTGTGACAGGCTTACGTTTATTTTAGTTTTTCCCAATCTGGATTTGTAGTTTCCGAAAAAAAAAAATTACTCCTATATCAGTAGAGAAATAATACACGTGGCCAATTAAATATGTTTTTGCCCGTCTGGATTTGTATTTTTGCATGTATTTTTTATACATTTATGAACATTTAAAAATGACATTAAGATGTTCATGAACATTTCTTTGAAGAAAGATTGATGTGGTAACTGGCGATTAACATTTATCTGGGTTCTTAGTTCTTACATAACATTAATAATTTTGTGCTATAAATAAGTCGATACCATTAAAATGTTTAATTAAATTTCCATAATTTCCGTATTTTAATACTACAATCTGATTATTTTTTAAATTTGAATTTTAAATTAGTAATGATTTTCACTATTCCATAGTTATCACCTATACTTTCGGAAAGTTTCTACAATTGAGTCAATTAGTAAATCATATAATCTGCTGTTATTTTTAATTTGAATTTTAATTTAGTATTGAATTTCGAAAAGCTTGGTAATATTGAGCCTATTTAAACATAGAGTCTTTCGTCCGTTTAACATACAATTTTTAGTCTTTCCCTGCACCCGAATATCAGGTAATAATGAGCATTCTGTTTTGTTTTCTCTTAAGTTTATTTCAATGTCAATTTAGATTTTAATATTTTCAATGTTTTCTCGAAGCATGCCCGACCATCGGGCGGGCTATGAAGCTAGTTAATTTATGTAGGAGTAATCTGGGAAGGGTTCCATTGAATTGAAAACTAAGATAGAAAATGGGATAATTATATGAATAAAATGATCATATCTTATATTATTATACGTGAATAATACTTATTCATATATGAATAAACTCAATTCTCATATTCTAAATATTTTTGCAAACACTCAATAGAACCCTCTCGGAATACGCTATAGCACCGCGACATCCGAAATTTCAAGAAGTAGTATGTCACTGCGATTTGATTTTGTACGGCGACAACTAAATAGTGTGATAAGCATCCCCAATGGTTAAACTCATAAAAGCTTATTAGTTTTGCCACATCAACATCCACTAACAAAAAACCTTTTCATAAATGACACCTCCAATGGTTAACCTCTCCAAAAGCTTATTCTTTTATAATATTTCTAATCTACCTTTATGTATCTCAAATGTTTTATAAATACCCCTATATATAATTTGACAATTTTTTTGACATCTTACTAAATATTATATATTTTAAAATGTCTAATACAAAAATATTATACTAATTGACATTAAATATTATATAATTTATTTATTAAGTAATAAAAATATAATAAAGAATTTATATACTAAGGTTTAAATCTAAGGTTTAAATTGAAATGTTATTAAACATAAGGGCTAAAAATGACAAACATTAAAAGATGGTTAAAATGTTATTAGAGAATAAGTCTTTGCAATAAGCTTTTCAAAAAGTTAGGCATTCCAATGGTAAAAAGTCTTTCAAAGATTTATTAGAATAGTAATAAGCTTTTAAAAAAACTAACATTTGAGAGATGCTCTAAGAAGTTTCTTCAGGACTCATTCCAACTGTACGAAAACTACAAATTTGGTGCAAACTTAAAAGAAAGAATTTTATTAGTTATAATATATGATTTTCACATAATAGTGGAAAGATAGCAAATTAGCCCTAACAATATATACAACCAACATGAAAAGCCAAAGAGAAGGAAAAACCAGTAGAACAAATACTTATAAGAATATTAATTGCTAAAAACAAAAGTGTAACCAACAAGCAAAAAGTGTACACTATGTTACACCAAAATATTGCTTTTTCGGGCACCTTATAGAAAACATACCCAACCTACCTATGATCCGTGACTCGGTTCATCAACGCTAACCGAAGCTGGTCTTGAGTGTAAAATCGACTACCCATTTTAACGGTTGCTTGTTGCATCATCAATTCGTTAACTACCGAAACACTCGCATGGTGAACATCAAGATCCAATTCTTTCAATGCCACCATTAGGCGTGCGGCAGGATGGTTTTTCTTGCTACATTGGATCCTAATCATGGCTTCCCACCCGATGATGGTCACATCTATGTCCAAATCGTTTATTTTTGGGGCGTCGGATATTTTAAGGTCTTCCGAATGTGAATCTTTTATTAATAATTGTTTCTTCATTACATCGAGTTGGATTTTGAGTTCTTCTTTTTCGGTTTCGGTTTTTTCAAGGTTAGATTTTAGGTCGTTTATATGAGAAATGGCGTCTCCGAGGAGTGACGCTTTGTCCATTTTGGATACGTTTGGGATGACCGCTCGGAGCGCGTAAAACTTTTGGTTTAGTTTTTCTCGTCTTTGTCTCTCAGCTTCGACATGATTTAAGGGTTCTTCACGCCCGTTTGCCGGTTTTCGGCCCCGTTTTCGTGGTTTTTTCTCGGGTTCAATCATTAAGCGGCTCTCGGCTTCTCTTACAATTGAAGGGTCAAAATTGGCTCCATTCATTACACCACCACCGGATTTTACATTCTCTGGCTGAAGAATAAAGCCGGAGCTGAATGATAACATTCCTTCTTCATTGATCCCTCGTGACATCTTACCGTTATCTTTTTCTCCGGTGGTGATCGGAGATTGACCGGTAAATAAAGACCCGTTTTTGGTACAACTCTTTTTACTCTCACCAAAATTCAAGAGTTCAACGGATTCTGGCTTACATGAATCAGAAAGATTCCGGTTTCTAGTTGAGACATTTAATTCCCTGCTACCGAACAATCCTTGATTTTGATTAGAATTGTTAATTATAGAGCTAGGGTTTTCTGTTAACGAACTGGAGCTACGATTTTCGATTGAGATTTGTTTTTGAATTGAGTTGCTTACCGGAATTGCACTTGTCGCCGGAGAAGCAATTGGAGTTGCATCAACGGCGGCGGTGGCGGCGGCAGAAGAGGCAACCGGATCGGTGAGCCACAACGAAGATGGATCAGTGCCGCTGTTATTGAAACTAAACAAAACCCTAATCTCGTTCATGAGATCTGAGCTCTGACAAATTAACTCCGTTGAACCTAATTCAACAACGCCGTTAGCAAACGGAATACAAGCGATCGTCTGCAACCCGAAAGACTGACCTTGCCGTGCACGTTCACAGTGTGCCGCCGACAACCGGTCCCGTCCGGCGATCCAAACGGGTTGATTACTCAACATCGCCTGACCTGGCAGTCCGTTTCCGTTTAGGAACGAGTGCGTCATCGAGATGAGAAAAAACCATTCGGTATCGGTTACTTCCTCGTCGACGGCGTCGTTTTCCGGCATTAGTGAGCCGGAAATCAACGAGTTCAGCTCCCGGAGCACCTTTTTCCGGTGCTCCTGTTCGGCCAAAGAAGTAAAAGACGGCGTCGTTTTTGGCAGCTTGTTCGTCTCTCCTTTGTAATATCCGTCACCCCACCCTAACACCGACGGACTCGTGTAATCAATTACAGATGATTGCCAGAAGATTGCATAAGTCCAGGATTCACGCGCGTTATCGATTAATCCCTGGAGACGTTGTTGCAGAGTATCTTGATTGAACGGCTGTGATTCACCGATCATCTTATGACGATCATTAGCAGAAGTAGAAGCCGATGATGGTGCTCCAGGACCAGGAATAGCTGGGTTTCCCCAAAACGACGTCGTCACATCTGAGCTCATGAACGCATCCATCATAGCGTTATCATCTGTATTCCATAAATTCATTGTTGCCGGAAGACGGTAATCCGTCATTCCAAAAACCAATTAGAAAAGGAAGTCAACGAGATGATCCTAAGAAAGTGATTAGGTATTAAAAAAAGGCTGCGGCGGTGGCGGCGGTGGCGTAGGAGTCAAGTGTTAGGGGGCAGAGATGAAATGATATTAACACGCCGATAAATACTTCGTACAGTTTATAGACCGATATTTAAAGGTGGTGATTTTTGTACCACATATTTTAACTCATGTATCACAACAAATGATTTATGTATTTGTATACTCTGTAGAAATAATTGTATAGTGTGATGTATGCATCAAAATTTGTGGTATGAAAATTAACTCCCGATATTTAAGGGTGTTTAAATTTATTTAAAAGATTTAAGTGTAGCCGAGTTGATAAGGTATGGAGGCGACTTGTAACATATCAAATAGGTCGCGGGTGTTTAAAATATGTCTCTGGCATGTAGCCAGTTGGTAAGACATGGAGGCAATTTGTAACATATCAGATAGGTCACTGGTTCAAGCCCCGACCCCCTCCATGATTCCCAACCACTTGGTGAGTCAAAATATGCTCCCACATTGAGTACTCTTGGAGGCTAGATTCGATGGGAGCGGTTGGAGTTGCCGGTTTCAACCTTTTCTTGTAACTTTTAACATCAATTTACAAATTTATAAACTTAAGATACGTTTTGTTGGGTCGCTGAAAAGCATCCCCTACTGAAGGAGATTTAATGAAGACAAAAGACAAATAGTTAGAACACAATCTGAGGATCAGTTCCTCAGATCGTGGGTAACTAAATCTGATCAGTTCGGATTTCAGTTAGCCAGCTACTCTATCTGATCAACCATCTGAAACAACGATCAGTTTCCCGTGCTGAATCAGATACTGATCAACCGATCAGATAGTTGTAGCAGGTTCAGCGAACACTTGACAATAACGCTGAGCCTTGAGGACAAATACTTCTCTAAGCAAAACTCTGAGTGAAGGTCACTGAAGCTGAAAGCCATCTGAAGAAGCATGAGTATCCGAAGACTCATGGCGATCTGAAGCATACAAATGCCTGAAGTTTCAGTGTCGCAGAAAGACACAAGTAAAGCACGAGTTAGTGTGTCACCGATAAAGGGAATATGATGCAAATCTTCTAGAAGATATCGGCGATCACAAGTAGGGGTGTTCACTATTCGGATATAACCAGATTGTCCAATTGGACATTTTGGATCGGACTATTTGGATTGGTTATTTGGTTTCTTGGATCGGTTTGGACTTGAACCAAATTAATAGTTTGGATTTCAGATTGGATTTGGTTTCAGTTATGAAAACCGGATTGTCCAAAAAAACCGAATAGTAGTATATAGTAAATTGATTTATATAATAACACTTGTTGGTTTCCAGTAAGCAATTATGGTACTTCTTTTCTGCACATTTCTTATATTAAATTGATTTATATACTAACACTTGTTCCATTTTATATTGTATCAGTTGACGATGTACCAATCTTTTTAGAGTTTTTGATAAAGTTGATGTCAAGATTTTTTCATATATGATCGTAAATGTCACAAGTTATGAATTAGACTTGTTTTTATGTACAAAGTAGTTTATCATTTTGGAATTTTACATATCGGACTTAATATTATTTATTTTATATACTTGTATAGTATTTTGAAAATTTAAGGAAAAACCAAACGGATAAAACCAAACCAACCAAATTGTTATTTGGTTCGGGTCGGTTTGGTTTTCGAATTAGTTTGGACGGTTCGGTTTGAACTTTTGAAAACCGGACTTTGTTTGGTTTCACCTATTTGGTTCGGATAAAACCAAACCGTCCAAACGAACACCCCTAATCACAAGACGACAGAAAGTCCGTTAGTAATGCTCGTCGCATGAAATATCCTCTACACCAATGGAATTCTCACACATGGATTCGATCGATCTTTCTTTTGGCACCACGTTTCCCAATGCTATAAATTGAGGATTTAGTGATCGAATTCGGTGTGCACCCAACAAGTCTACACGCTGCTAAAATCTTCCCAGACTTTACTCTTTGAGCAGAGTGTAAACAACCAGTAATACCTTAGTTACTTGATTGAGAATTGAATCTCTGTAACGAAGGTATGTGGTCTTGTGCCTGATCATTTGTTGATCAGAACTTGTCTTAGATAATATCTGTTATTATATATTTCCTGCAAGTAGTTTAGTTAGGATTTGTTCTTAGCTATTCCGCAAACTACTTGCTGCTTTGTTATATCATTATTGATTAATAAAAAGTGTTGAGTGTTGCCTTATATTTTATTTGGTCAGTGAAAGCGTATAAGTGTATTGATTCACTTATCACGGGACTAACACGTTTATTACACAAAACAGTTTGTAGTACAGAGACTTCAACATAATAATATAACAGATAATCATTTCTCTTATTTGGTACAACAAAATGGATTGTCGGTACGACAACATGAATTATAACAGGCAGACACCAAATAACTGTTTTAATCATATACATAAAAAGTGGTTGCATGTATGAAAAGTATTATCAATGACCCCACCACTAACTATCACCTAAAAACTTGTGTAAAAGTCAAATGAGAAATTTTTTGTGGGACGGAGGGAGTATATATGTAATTCTAGCGATATTTAAGTTTTGTAGAAATATTTTAAGTTTAAGTTTAATTAAGTTTATTAAGGCTTAATAATTTTAGTTTCTTAAACTTACATATCGGAGACTTAAGTTAAATAATTATAGGTATGTTAAATATATCATTATATATATTTATGTTAATAAAAAACAGCTTAATAAAGCGTTTAACATCTTTATACTAATTATTCTATAAACTCTCACATTATAGTTTTGACATATATTACACCATAGACTTGAACCCGAAACCTCTTGTTGATCGGCATCCGAGATATTGTAGTCTAAAAGCTATCAATATTGGGAAATATGGGGAGGAAGTTCAGTTCGATAGTCGGAGTGGAAGGTATGACGGTTGGATCGATCAATATGATATGTGATGGACGTAGTAGTGGTAGTGATGGAAGAGATATACGTGTGTGTGACAGATGGTTGGTTGGCCTTGGGTTCAAGATAGGAAAATGATTGGGTTTGCATTGTGATAATCAGTCTCCTCTTCACATTGCCAAGAATCCAATTTTTCATAAACATACCAAACATATTAACATTGATTACCATCAATCTCACTAGAGAAATATAATGGAGGGTATAACACAGTTGTTAAGTATCAAATATAGTTGATATATACATCATTAAGCTTGGTTATTAGATAAATCATTAAGTTTGTTTATCCGATATACTCTCTCCGTCCTACAAAAAAGTACTCATTTATATATATACACGTTTTACTTGATTAACTTATCATATATGCGATATTGTAATTTAGTTCAATTCAACTGTTTTTAAGCCATCAACCAGTCCGATACAAAATCTAATTTTTAAAGCATTGTGTAAAACGCTGAGTCATGAGTGACTCAGAAAACTCAAATTGCATGGAAACGTTTTTCTTGTTAAAATCTACATAAAGCCATTGGACCATAATTGGTTGGACCCAATTACTATTACTCTATATATACAATTTCCATACTATGAACAAAAGGGACAATTCGTAATGTGGACCCATCGAATGATGGATTTCTTAGAAGCACATGGGCATTATATGTGGTGTAGATACTCCTTCTAATCCCTAAACAACATGAAATGTGTATATGAGCTCAAACTTAAAAGTGGTCCAACCAAACACCTGAACGAACCCGGTCCAACCGACCAAAATAAAAATAAAATGAACCTTTTTAGCTAAAAGCAAATACTTCATCCATTTCAAAATAAGTCATACATTATTAGTTTTACGATTTTTAAATTAAATTAAATTAAATGGTTACTGGTCGATGACTCAGATGAGTCCCATATTATTTGAATAAGTGGTTAAATGATGTTTAAAATTAAAAGTAGGAGGTATGAGTTATTTCATTATATTAAATGATATGACGACTGGGTGCGGGCGCTAATACTAGTACTATCTTTTAACAAATAAATGTATCACTTATTTTGAAACTGCACAGAATAGAAAGTTTAGCACTTATTTTGATACGGAGGAAGTATTGTTTATTTTGACGGTTAAAAGCGAATGGTTTAAGGGCTTCGATACTACCTTTTAACAAATAAGTGTATCCTTGGATTGATGGGTGGTGTTTAAGGGCTGGCTTTAATTACTTCATGAGTTCATGATTGTTTTTCTGACCATGTTTTGAAGTGCTATATCGTCGAATTAAATCCCGCTATCGTGGTTCATAGAGAGTTCTAATATCGGCCTCAATGCTTTGTATACGGGTTTTCAGCCGTTGAAACTTGTAGAAGGGGAGGTTGGGAATTTGCTTTGTATTATTTGTTTTGTCTTTTAATAAATCTAGATGCAGCTCCAATAAAAGTTTTAACTTAATTGTGCATTTAAAACGTATAAATTGACTTCAAACATACAAATAGGCATGTTAAATGTTGCTAAAAATAGGCATGTAAGGAAATCGAATATTTAGCGAATTTTTCGTGAACCATTTGTCAGGCAAGATTTTACGTTCATTTAGTTAAACGAGATCATGTTCGTTCAATTAGGTTTGTGACACAAGTCATTGCAGCCCACTAAGAGAACAAAAAGTAGGCAGCAGCCCATAGGGAGAAAAGAAGGGATTATATTTATAAGCAACCAAATAATAGTAGAGCAGGAAGCTACAAAAGCGAAGCACCATTCCCTCCACGAAAATTCCTAAGTTTTAATTCAAACTAGTTTATAACCCGTGATAATTCACGTGTGGCTTATAAATTTTTTATAATATTTTAATTTTTTAAAATACTTTATTTATTGAAAGTTTTGAAATTTATATGTGCAATGTGCATCAATCTAGTTAGTAAAGTACATTGTAATTCACAACATGTTCCATTTCGATTCAAGTATACAACCCAAGCATTAGCCAAATAAAGGTACATGATGTTTGTACTCCCATTTTTCATTTGTTGTAATAAATGGGCTGTCGCAATCACAAGTTACCTGAATTTCATATGGATAAAAATTACAACCATATACATAAGAATATTAAAATTAACTGCCTTTAGAATAAAATAGTGCTAATAATGCATACAACTTAACTTATTTACCTGGGACTATAACTTTTTGATGGGTACCTACCAAGCTATGCACTTACTCCTTTTATAAAACCCTTATAATACCCTTTCAAATCAAATAAAAAATATTATCAATGCTTATATAACACATTAATGTTTCAACCCATTTACTCTATCAAACGGGTTAGTAAAGGGGTCAAAATTTGGACGGACCCAAAAAACCTTTTGGGCCAAAAGTTGAAAGATATATGGTTTTTTAATGATTTATATTTTTGCCATTAAGGAACATAATTAAGCACATAGATGTGCATAGTTGTGTTGATGAGTTTTTTTGTTGTCTGAAAATAAGCATAATGGTGACATTTTGGAATGATAATATGTCGGAATGGGATCTACAGAGTAAAAGAGACTAGAGATGCTTGAGGAGCAGTTTGCAGCGAGATATTTCTGTGCTCTCCACCAAAGTTGAAGGGAGATATTGATCCCATTAATGTACAACCAATCAATAGCTAATTAAGAGTATTTAGGAACCTCACATACTTTATCTCTCTTTCATTGTTACTTCACCTTCATTTAAGAAACATAAAATTGTTCATTTGAGGAACCATGTCGATATGACCTTCGACATTAAATTTTGGTTTTCCACTACAACGTGAACGTTAGAGTAACTCCCGGATGTTGACCCAGGAACTGATCCTCAGGGACAAGCAAAGAATCGCGATTGCTCTTTTGCGTGTTAGCAGCGATATGATGAGCATCGAGCCGGCCAATATAACAGGCTTTTCCTTCAATGGACCTTTGAACAGGACTGTTCTTGGACATAGGCGATAAGGGCGGCCGCTCAGGCCCACAAAATTTAGGGTCTACTTTTATAAAAACTAGCCCATGTATACATATACATATGTGTAAACTCATTTGAATCAATGTAAGGCTAACAAAATATTGAAAATAGGCGGACTACAAGGTCCAATACGGACATTTAACCTGGAGATTAGGGTGGCACTTTAATTTGGCAGAAATTTTTTAATTATTTGAAAAAAACTTTACTTCAAGTGGGTCATTTTTAAGATTTTGCTCAGGTCCTAAAAATAATTGGACCGGCCCTACCTTTGAAATTGTTGTAGGGTTCAGAGTTAAATACAACTTCGGGCCTTGGGGTCGTGGTGTTTTTAGTTACAAAATTTATCTACTTCTTCCGTTTCAATATATGTTGGGGGGGGGGGGGGGGGTTTACCTTTAAGTTAAAAGATTAATCTTTTGATTAAAATGAGTTTAACGATATTTAAAAATAAAAATATATGTGAATGAACCATGTCACTAAAAGTGCATCACTTAATTTGAAAACCTTAAAATGGAAAGTATACAACTTATTTTGAAAACGGAGAAAGTATTCTGATTTAAAACTAGATGGGTACTAGCGCAAATGCGGTAGCAACTACCCTGTCAGTCTGTAACTATATTTTGGGGCGACCAATTGGTTGGTGATGGTGGCAATAGTAATGATGGATAGTGGTGGTGGCGGTCACAAATGGTGGGTGGTGGTATTCAATTTTTAAAGTTTAAGGATTTAATAAGGATAACTATAGTTAGTTAGTAAATGTATGATCTAGTAGCTTAGTTGGTTAGAGGTATTATGTAATAAAGCAAATGTCATAAGTTTAAGTCTCTATGTTTTTGATAAAACAGAACACTGGTAGCCACCCAAAATCCAGCCCAATTAAGCAAATAGTTATCCCAACACTACCAGCAATTAGAGAAATCGGAAGCATTAACAGCTTCCAAACGTACGTAATGCATAAATTTTGCAAGGGTTTTTGTAAGAGTTTGATTAGTTTCGAGGAGATAAACTCAATCTTATTCTTCTTAATCTCACCTCCCCACGTCACTGTTCTCTGTTTAGCCTAACACTAATCTTCTTCCTAATTTTTATCACTCAAATCCAAACATAAGTCTATCATCATGTGTTCTTATGATTAGGAGGTTTTGCTGTAATTGAGCGTCTATAATTGGAGGTATGTAACACTGTCCACTAGAAAACCTATTACTGCTGTCTTACATGTCGTGTCTTACGTTATTATTTCACCCAGTAATCGATAGCATTTGCTAATTCCAGAATTCATGTTGTTGGGAGTGATAAATTCAAGTAAGTAGCTTGTTTTATATTGGAGTTTCTCTTTACCCATTAGTAGTATCATGATTGTGATTTATAGTTATTTACTTTCATATGTTCGATTAGGGTATAATTTGGATTTTTGAGTATTCATATTTATGTGTATTATACAATCAGAAATAAAATAGTCAAGATGAAATTATTATTGGACCTCTCATTTATCCAAATTAGTTGTAATTCATATCTGAATCTAAATTAGTAACTTGTGTGGAAGGTTAGAATCCTACGATTTATATGCGAGTCTTAATTTCGACCTTTTGTTATGACATAATGTGATAAATCTAGTCATTCTTATCTAATCTTAATCTCAGTTCTAACCTTTTAAATTCATCTATTTCCATATGTTTCTTGTTGGAACTATTAAAACGAGTCGACTAAAAATAAAGTTTTGATGTAGTTCATGTTTTCTCCTCCCCATTTAGCGGGCTCTGATGATTTTGAACCCAGTAAGTACCTCACAT
Source organism: Calendula officinalis (assembly GCA_963853835.1). NCBI lineage: Eukaryota > Viridiplantae > Streptophyta > Magnoliopsida > Asterales > Asteraceae > Calendula > Calendula officinalis. The sequence goes on along the minus strand of OY970827.1, from coordinate 80,213,783 downwards.
GACCTTTTTATAAGGAAAATAATTTTGTTTGGACAATAATACCAACAACGCCAGTATACCCATTTAAATGCAACCTAAAAACATGTGATACACCTAATCACCTTAATATTGCTAGGCTATATGTCATTTGATTCAGACTATCAGGTCTACCCATCTAATTTTGACCCGTATGGAATATTAACCCCCCCCCCCCCCCCCCCCCCTCTTCTCTTTTTACCTATTATCATAATCCACTAGACCAGCCCATTTTACGACCTCTAAGTAGAAACAATCATTTGTGGTAAAAAGAACCAGTCTTACCAAAGTTGCATATAATGTTAAAGTAAAAATTAATGTTTAATTGAAAACAAGGGACAAATATTTGCTTTCATTTATTTTCCTCTGAAGTTTGGGAGTAGATGGTTCAATGGTTATTTTGATTTGGAATTTTGATTTAATGGTTATTTTCTTTACGTTATGTAGGAATGTTTATTAGAAACAAAGCTCGAACATTTGAGTTTTAAGAAAATATTTGTTTTTTACAGGTTAGCTTAGTTTTACAGAGTTTTTATCATGATTTAGGTTAAGAAAATATGAAATGGAAGACATGTCAATCTTTATTATGAAATGCAAGACATCTCAATCGAAATAGGGGAGTCAAATGAAACTTGAAATTAGGGAGATATTGAATCGTTTATTTGATTACAGATTTGCAGGGCAGATTTGCATCTCCATCGCCCATTGCGTGGTCCGTGAGGCTTTTTGCAAATCATAATCATGCTCTCAGTGCTGACCTCTTAGACTGGGCGTAACCGGTGACCTTTAAGCCGGTCGCGACCGCCACATAGCCCAAGCCCGACGGATGCTCGCCCCCGACGCGTCCACACCCTCTATCGGTCGTATAGTTGAACGATAGTGGTCCTCAACCTCTATTGGTCGCTGTTTGGTCATGTGTTTGATCAGGAGAGAGTAGCTGATGTGGCGCAGATGTGGCAAGAGTGACCATTGAGATATTGTTCATGGGTTATGCATAGTCTTATAATTTAGACTATAGGGTATGGGTCTCACCCACAACACCACTTTTCCTGCCACATCATCTGCTACCTCAGCAACCACACGACACCACACCACATCATTTATCCTGGAAATACTCACCACACCATTTTAATTTCCATCTCATCATTGGTTTTCCATTTATTTTATTAAAATATAAAACTAATAACTTTTTAATAAAAAGACAATTAACATTTTAATAAAAGATAATCGTTTTAAAAGTAGTTAATACAAATTTTCTTTAAAAATATATTTTTTAAATGGTTTATATGGGCTGAGTTTAATTAAATGGTTCATGTGGGATGGGCTTACAAGTTACAAAATCCCAATAAAATTCTAAAAGCCCAATAAAAAACAAGTTAAAACCTGATTCTCACTTCTCACTTTTTCAGTCATCTTCTTCAAACGACGCAGTTGTTTTCTTTTTTTCTTTCTTTTTTTAAAAACTCACTGCCTTCTCCAGAACTCACTACTTAATGCTTGAAACGGTCAAAAAACACCTCGAAAATCACCAACCACGCCCGTCGTCCTCCGTGCATTTAGCCACATTGTGGCTAGTACGCCACCTCATCAATATGCCCACTTCGACCAACCTTAAATATACTTTATAATAAATGAGCATAGGTATACACATATAGGATGCCCATTGAATGCTATGGTCGGACTTGTTAACATGAACAATATCTTTTTATCCTTTTCTTTGATTTTTTACATTCATGAATGAGTATTTTATATTTCTCTAAATTTTTTTTAACGACAAACACACACACCCACTAAACTACACCAATTCTATACCGGTAGTCCTTTTTAGACATTTTTATGCCTACGGTCCTTTATCATTTAACCTCAGTTATTTGATAAAAGACTACCAATGTAAATTCAGTGGCGGACCCAGAACAAAGTTTGAAGGGTTGCACAATTTTTTAAACATACTATATAAAAAACATAAAAAGAAATTGAAAAGTACGATTTCATTACATATGTCAAAAAATGTCTATAAATTACATTTTAAAGTTGACTTCTTCGTTCTTTCATTTTCTGAAAACGATTGATTACACTTTTAATTGTAACATCTAAAAGCGTTTTTTTCTACTACACTAATCAACACTTGATTCAAAAAATCACCATCCATTTTAGTGCGCAAATCGGTCTTTAGAAGCTTTATTGTGGAAAAACATCTTTCAACTATCAGTTGAAACCAACAAAACTAAAACCAACTTTAACAACCTATGTAATATAGAAAAAGGAAAAACCATGTTCTCTTGTTTAAGAATCAGTAAATAATATAAACTTAATAAACAAGGAGTAATGAACTTTACTAAATTTTATATTGAACTTTTATCTTTTTAACAAATATTGAAATAGAACATATATATATATATATTTTTTTCTGTTACATAAGAATATTCATTGTATTTTTTTTCTTATGGGTCTCACCTACATTAAAAAGAACAAATTAAATTAACAATAATTCGAAAATTTTGAGGGGTTGCACGGGCAACCCCATGCACCATACTAGGTCCACCCCTGAATATAATTAAAATGGACCACAAGTGTAATTTTTAAACAAAAATATTTAATGACGTTAGGCTAAATGACCACAAGTGTAAATTATTTTAAAAATAGACTGCCAGTATAATTTTTTAAGCAAATTTTTTTTGTTAAAGTTAAGGTAAACCTCGAAAGTCAAGACCATCCTCTTTATTTACTCTTACATTAACATATATTCTAACACTATTTTCTTTTCTTTTATTTATTATAATAAAATAATAAAATTAATCATTCCCACATACTTTAAAGTTAAATACAGGAAGAGGACAAAATAATTAAATTGGAAGGCTATTATGCAACATTTTTAGTTATCATTACCGAGTGGGAATGATTTCTTACTAAAATTTGCATATGTACAAGGATTTTTTAGTGGTTTAAGTTAATTTATATAATTAAACAACTTATGTTATCTTGAGATTTGGTTAACACTTAAAGTGACTCAAAATCGACATTTGACAACTCATGTGGTTGTATCAATTGATTAGGATTATGTCTCTTTCAACATTCATCCTTCACGTAAGTGATAAAGGGATGTTCTATGATTCTTCCACGTGAGATATTCCACAACAAAAGGCTTAAAACCGACTCTTTGTTTTGTTGGAATATGCTTATGTCATTAACAAATAATTATATGCTAGACATACATGAGCCTAAAGGGTCACACACTTATATACTAAACACCATAAAATATATACATAATGTATTTAAAGTATTCACATTATTTATATATATCATTAAATGTTATTAGTTAATCGGGCTCAAGTGTTGAGTCCTAGATTAACTAAATGGGCTAATGAAAGACTAAAAAGAGAAGGGGCTCATAGTAAGATAAAATGTTGTTTTTATTTATCTATGTCATTCCCTTTTTATAGTGTAATTCTATATGATGTGTTCTTTCAAGTTGTGATATGGGACAACAATAAAGAAACTAAGATCCCACATTGTTAGAATACAACTCATAAACAAACTTTCACATCTATAAAAGTGTACTCTCATCACATAGCAAGTTATTATCCATCAATCAACAAAGATGCATGTATGTGTGTATTAAAGTACGCCAACCACATGTGTTGTGTTTAACATATATTTTCTTGAATTTTTGAACAAATACCCATCGGGTTACCCGTACCCGGCGGGGATTTTTCTACCTGAACCCGTCGGGGATTATGCGGGCCCGGGCAGGGACGTGTGTGGGGATTGGAGTTCGGGTGCGGGTACGGGTTTTGCAGTGTCCGCTACTACCCGCGCCCGTTGGCATCACAATTCCGAAAGTGGTGTTCTTGCTAGTGTACTGTGGATAACTTTGGAGGTATTTTAACGATTAAATACTTGGATTCATCATCCTCGAGGACACACTACAAAGGTATAAACAATATATCTTTTTTATGTTTAATTATGTGGCAATATCTAGATCCGACATATTGGTGATTCTAATATTTCCGCTGCGATTTCTTGATGTAAAACTCAAGAATCAGCATTAGTGGTATCAGAGCCATCACATGTGCCATATGATTAACACACACATACACACACACACACAATTCCGAAAAAAATATATATAACTCCCCATGATTATTACTACATTTGACAAAAAAAACAAAATTGAAAAAAAAATTATGATCCACTTTTTTTGTGGATCATAATAATGATCCACATTTTTTTTGTTGATCAAAATTATGACCCACATTTTTTTTTGGATCATTTTTGAAATTTTTTATTTATTTTTTGGATCTTATAGGCTGCGATTTTTATGCTTAATTTTTTTTTTTAAAAAAAAGTTTGTATAGGATCATTTTCAGAGTTTTTTTTAGAGTTCTCGCAGTCCTCACCGGTTTTTGAGTCCTCACCGGTTTTTGAGTCCTCACCGGATCCGGACCCGATATATTGGTTTGCATGGATGTCATTAATGCATGTATACATATATGTATATGTTTTCATGTATGTATACATAAGTGTTATCTATACATATATGTATACATGCATGAATGACATTCATGCAAACTAATATTTGGGGGTCCCTCATCAAATACATTAATGTGTCTTCCATAATCATTTCATTTCAAAAATCAATGATTTAGATTGAGTTCTGCTGGTTCTGTAGTCTTAATTGGTTATGATTCTAATTCTACACTATATATATATATATATATATATATATATATATATATATATATATATATATATATATATATATATATATATATATATATATATATATATATATATATATATATATATATATATATATATATATAGTGTAGAATTAAAATCAAAACCAATTAAGGCTACAGAACCGTAAGAACTATTTTAAACCAATCACAAAAAAGCAGAATGTTTTTATTTCCAGATTATTTAATAATTCCGGAAGGGTAGAGATGTCTTTTTGCAAATTCGTTTCTTGATAAGGTAACTGCTAGAATTAATTAAATCCTTAATATTATGGAAAGTTGGTTTCCATAATCATTATACAATTAATTTATCAATTACAAATCCCAAATTAAATTGTAACCACCGAATTCTTCATTATCTATAGAAGATCTTCATTTTCTTCGTTCTTCATATCCTTCGTTAGTTCCTAAAAACCTGCAAAAAATAATGATGAACAATGAAGAAGTCGGAATTAACCAAGAACCATTATTATTGCGAGAACTGCGAGAACATCTTTTTAACCAATCATTTCAATTAAGTAGTTTTTTCATTGTAAAGGGTATTATAGTCTTTTTAACATTAAAATCTTTTTATTTATTGTTTTTCATTCTAGTAAATCAAGACCAAATTCACTTTCTTTAATTAAAATAATTAAATTGTAACATGTTTAATGATGAACGCATAGTAATAACTTATAGTTTTTAACCTTTTTAACGTATGTGTTCATTGATGAACGTATAAAAATAACTTACAATTATTAACTTTTTTTAACGCGTTCAATGATGAATACATAGTAATAACGTGTTCAATGTGCAAAATTAACATATTCATTAATGAACAATTATACATGATCGTAATTAAATCATTAATAGAATCATAATTAAATACTGATCATTGGTGAACACATTTACATAATCGAAATTAAGATCCACAATACCAGTGACCACAATTACATAATCCTAATGATCGAACATCATACAAAAGTATTAGAAACATTGCTCATTGCATTATTCGCCATGATGATTGGTTACATATTGGCAACTTTTGATGGCGATTCTTTTAAGATTTGAAATCGAGACCTTGCAATGAATATCTCAACCTAATTCACAACAAAATTACAAAGTTATACAACTTAAATAAAACAAAAAAGAAACGTATAATTTTATTAGACTCCTAGCTTTACCAGCGGTAGGAGGGTTAAAAGACGGTGCATGAGTAATTAAAGTCTTACCGTTGGCAGACGCTTATTTTGCTTGAAAGCCTGAAGCTGATTCAATCTCGTAGCAGCTGTTGATTTATATCATAAAAGTAAATATTATATGTCAAAAAGCAAGAGTTGAAAAAATGGAAGTGGAGTAAGCAAAGATAAGATGACAAATACTCATATTGCTTTTCTAATGGGACGTCTTCCATTCCATATGATAGACCAATCGCTTGTAAACAAATTATAATGATTTATTATCCGGTAAATGAAACAAAAAAATAAAATAAAATAACAAAGGCCTTGACAATTACCTCAAAAATGTGACTACCATCTTCATATCCAGAAAGCTGTTTTGAAGCAGAACCATTCTTGTAAAATGAGAAAAAATATATTGAAAACTTTGCATAATCGTTTGAGTAAAAGGCAGATCTAAAACAGATCTCGAACGATCAACCAACAAAGCAGATCTGTCGCAAAAACGCCATAAAAAATTAAAATCTTTTTCTGACAAACGATACGGTCATGAACGACATCGCCACGCGCAGATCTCGTCGGCTGAATTTTTTTCTGATGGTTGAAGTTCTCGCCGGACATAACACAAGTGGGGTAGTTGTCAGTGCTGGAGGGTGTCGGAGTTTGTGAGGGGGGTTGTCGGAGTTACCGTCTTTGCCATTTTTTCGTATGCTTGGGGATATGCCAGGAACTTAACCGGTCTCCATTGTGGTCTCCATTGTTGAGAGAAAAGAATTGTGAAGGTGAAAGAGGTTTTGGGAAGAACACGATCAAATCTTTGACAAAATAAGTGAAATTCTTATTATTTAATGTATAATTTAAATAAGAGAGAGAAATTCCAAAAACATGTGCGTAAGATATGTGAAGCAGTTGAAGTTATTTCCAAATAATTTGAAAACCAATTTACTCTTTTACCCTTTCACTCTTAAATTTTAACCCTTTAATATTTTCATTTTTTACAAAACTGCCACCAATGATCTAAACCACACATCTTATTATTTAATGGTCACGGATTTGTTCTCGCAGTTCTCGCAATAATAATGGTTCTCGCATGAACCCTTGTCTATATATATATATATATATATATATATATATATATATATATATATATATATATATATATATATATATATATATATATATATATATATATATATATATATATATAAGTGGGATCCTGTGAGGACTCAAAAAATGGTGAGGACTCGCGAGGACACCTCATAAAAATTTCAAAAAATTCCGAAAAAATACATATAACTCACCATGATAATTATTACATTTGACCAAAAAAAAATTTCGAAAAAAAAATTATGATCCACTTTTTTTGCGGATCATAACAATGATCCATACTTTTTTTGTGGATCATTATTATGATCCGTATATTTTTTTTGGATCATTTTTGAAAAACTTTTTTTTTTTTGATCTTATAGGCTGCGATTTAGATATTTAAAAAAGAAATTTTTTTGAAAGACGTTTGTTTTCGATCATTTTTAGTGATTTTTTTGGAGTCCTCGCAGTCCTCACCGGGAAAAGAGTCATCACCGGATCCGGACCATATATATATATATATATATATATATATATATATATATATATATATATATATATATATATATATATATATATATATATATATATATATATATATATATATATATATATATATATATATATATATATATATATATATATATATATATATATATAAAATATATAGGGTTGAATTAGTTTCAGAACCAATTAAGGCTACAAAACCAGCAGAACTCAATCTAAACCATTGATTTTTGAAATGAAATGATTATGGAAGGCACGTTAATGTATTTGATAAGGGACCCCCAAATATTGGTTTGCATGGATGTCATTCATGCATGTATACATATATGTATATGTTTTCATGTATGTATACATAAGTGTTATCTATATATATATATATGTATACATGCATGAATGACATCCATGCAAACCAATATTTGGGGTTCCCTTATCAAATACATTAATGAGTCTTCCATTATCATTTCATTTAAAAAATCAATGGTTTAGATTGAGTTCTGCTGGTTCTGTAGCCTTAATTAGTTCTGATTCTAATTCTACACTATATTTGAATTAGTTTCAGAACCAATTTAGGCTACAGAACCAACAGAACTAAATCTCGACCATTGATTTTTGAAATGAAATGATCATGGAAGACACATTAATGTATTTGATGAGGGACCCCTAAATATTGGTTTGCATAGATGTCATTCATTCATGCATGTATACATATATGTATATGTTTTCATGTATGTATACATAAGTGTTATCTATACATATATGTATACATGTATGAATGACATCATTGCAAACCAATATTTGGGGGTCCCTAATCAAATACATTAATGTGTCTTCCATGATCATTTCATTTTAAAAATCAATGGTTTAGATTGAGTTCTGCTGGTTCTGTAGCATTAATTGGTTCTAATTCGAATTATACACACACACACACACACACACACATATATATATATATATATATATATATATATATATATATATATATATGTGTATATTTATATAAGTGACAAAAACCAATTTTTTCAATAATTTTTTAGGTTCCAAAAATCACAGCCGTAAGAGCTGTGATAAAACAGTGTTTTTGATGCAATCCTAACGATAGATGAGCATGCCATTATGTTTATTGAACTTCAAGATCGTGTTTCAAAATGAGCTCAACTAAAAAGGCCATAACTTTCCAAAAACACTATTTTTGGACACTTTATTTATGTTTTTGTGTTTTTCCCTTATTTTCTTGAACTTTATTTAGGCCTAGTTTATGGCCCGTTTGTTGTTTTAGACTCATTCGAAAATCTGGTCCTTTTTATATAAATTATTTTTTTTTATAAAAAAAAAATTCGTTTTATTTAGTTGATTTTTTTTGTGAAAATTGTTTTTTTTTTCTCCAAAATTGTTTTTCGTGTTGAACAAATTTTGAAGGCCATTTCTACGAAATTTTTGAATCAATGTGGTTTTGGTTAAGTTCTCCCGGTATTCGCTGAATTAACGGGTCCAATCTATACTATCATTTTTAGTCTACATCAGTTTTTGACCCCAAAATGATCTTAAAATAGTGTATTTTAAAACCCCTAAAGGCCATTTGTTACATATAAAAATCGTAGATCAATTATTGTAATTTTTCGTTCGATTCGTTGGCTTTAATGTGTTTTGTTGCAAATTATAGATCCATGGCAAAACATACAGACCAAGCCAACAAAATGTATGACATTGTGTTTTTTATTTAAATTGCAAAACCGATGAAAAACCTTGACCATTGTGACTGTGAATGTTGTGTTGTTTGTTTGGGAAAGCCTTCTTTTGGGTATGTTATTCTTTCAGTTTTTTTTTTTTCATTTTTTTGTGCCATTGTTTGGGCAATTTTTCATTTAATATAAATAGTTTTCATGTATTTTTATTATGTAGTGTAATGTTGCTAAACTTTGGAAGAAAATGAAGTTGGATGAAGAACAACAAAATTCGTCGTTTTCTGCGCAGTTGCAGAAAAACAGAGATTCCCGAAGTTCTACAACTCGGATTGAAGTGATTCTGGTGCCAAATGTTCCGTATCTCAGAGTAGGGGTGTTGATCGGGTATAACTTTCGGGTTTTGGGTAGTTCGGGTCGGGTAGTACAGGTTTTTTTCAAATATAAAATATTCCTAATACCCAAACCAAATTAAATTCGGGTACTTGGGTATGGGTAGTTCGGGTTATAGGTCGGGTACGAGTACATCCACTAGGGAATTTGCACAATTGTATTACCGGCGACCATAATGTATACATTTCGATCTTAATATACCATCTTTGTCAGTAATTTATAAAACTCTAACCAATATGAAACTTCATCATTGGCTTTTAGATAAAATTAATGGACTACAAGCTTAACGATCGTATTTTAATTAAAAACTATAAAATATTTCCTTAAAAAAACTCTTTTAAAAAAATTCGGGTATTCGGGTATACCCACCAACTTAAAATATTACCTTATACCCGATCTGTATTAGCTTCGGGTTACCCGATACCCAAATGTTCCTACCCGATACCCGAACTTACCGACCCAATCTACCCGAATTCGAAACGGGTCGGGCGGGTAGAGCGGGTTTCGGTTATTTTCGACAGCCCTATCTCAGAGGGCTACAACTTTGCAGAAGGCCGGGAAGATTGGAAAGACTCCATCTATTAGTTTTCGCGCCGTAAAGCTGCTGGATTGTTTATGGCAGATTGTAACATTTGGTTGATTAGGGTTCTACTTGCTCATGAAAATCTTGGAGCAAGTGGGAGCCCACTTTAGGTTTATGTTGGCCCGTCCGTAGTTTCCCTCTTGGGCTGTCGTGATGGCTCACGAGACCAAGCTTAGGTTCATCATCATTTGAAGTTTTGCACATCTATGGCTTTATGCTTTTATTGTTCTGTGGTTGAATGTTTGATATTGTATCCAATCTTACAACTTGCAAAACTAAGTTTTGAGAAACCAAATAAAACATGCAACTAGTAAAAATAAATTATAAATTTAGTTAATAAAAGTTTAAATCGGATTTGAAACTTAAAAACGACCATATAAATTAACGCTTAAAAGAGTTTTATCGCTTATATAAATCTAGACTTTAAAAGCGTTACAAATGAAGAATGTGTTGGAGCAAAACACAGATCAACTTAATACTGATACTGCAGTTAGTACTGGTCATACTTAGTACTGATGGGGCAGAACATGTTTACTACTGATGAAGTTGATACTGGTGAAAACTATAACTAAGTTACTACTGATCAAGCTTATTGAAGATACTACTGATCAATAGTAGTTACTACTGATGTTGGTTTTGGACTTACTACTGGTCACCAAACTTACTACTGATGATATGAATTCATTACTGGTGATTGCAGAATACTACTGATACGCGTTTTGGAAGCATATCAAGTCCGAGATCTTCGTAGAGATAGTTATAGCATGTAAATCAATGTATATCTATAGAATTCGAATGTAAATCAAGTCCTAGAATAACTAGGGTAAATAGTTTAGCTTCAAGGACTATTATAAATAGTTCCTTACGAATTGTAAACGTACGTGTGTATTGTTAACTCGATAATATACATTGAAGCTTTTTGTGAAACTGTGTTCTTAATATTTTCGTTTATTATTTACAGTTCATCGTTCTTAATTTATTGATATAGTGTTGATCCGCTGCAACTTCTATAATCAATTAGATCTAAGGTGTTTATTAACTTTTTTATAGTTAATCGATCCTGACAAGTGGTATCAGAGCTTATTGGTTCTAGATCTACTATTTGTTAAGAACAACAAAAAGTTTTAATCTTTAAAACACACACATTATTAATCATGACTGATAATAATGAAAGCACTCAGGCCAACAAAATTCCTATACTCACTCCCAACAACTTTGGGATGTGGAAGAATCGTATTAAGCAATACATGCTTATTACAGATTATTCCATGTGGGAAGTTGTCCTTGAAGGAAACAAAACTGGTCCTGGTCAAGCAAGCAGCTCTGCAACTGAGGCAGACAAACTTAAATGTTAGAAGGAGAAGAAAGACAAGGGAATCGAACTTAAAACTCTAAGCACTCTCCTATTGGCCATTCCTAATGACTATCAACATCTCTTCGTTGAGTATGATGATGCAAAGGTGCTTTGGGAAGCACTGGAGAAGAGATTCGTTGGGACAAAGAGCACCAAGAGGAACATGAAGTCTGTTCTCAAACAAGACTTTGAAAATTTCAAAGGAAAGCCCAATGAAACACTCACTCAAGTGTTTGACAGATTCAACAAGCTAATTGGTGAACTTAACCAAGTTGGGGTCAAGATGGATCAAGAAGATGTCAACATGAAGTTCCTAAGGTCTCTTAGTGAAGAATGGGCCATGTATACAGTGGTATATAGACAAAGAGATGCACTAGAAGAAAAGGAGTTGGATGAACTCTACAATGATCTCAGAGTATTTGAAACTGAGGTAAATCAAAAGAACCCTTCTATTTCTTCTAATAATGCTGCATTTGTATCTAGTACAGGTCAAGGTCAGGAAAACTCCACAGGAAAGGCTGCAGATTCTGAGGATACTGCAAGAGAATCCTTCTTCACTAGTCATGTGCATACTGCACTGATTAGTGATGACTTGGAACAATTGAATCCAGATGATCTTGAGGAGATGGATCTTAAATGGCAGATGGCTATGCTGAGCCTAAGGACCAAAAGATTCTTAAAGAGGACTGGTAGGACAAGCCTCAACTACAACAAAGGTGACAAAGCTGGATTTGACAAAACTAAAGTCAAATGTTACAACTGTAACAACCTTGGTCACTTTGCAAAAGAATGTCCTCAGCCAGACAAAAGATCAAAATCAACTGCTCTTATTTCACAACAAGGACAAGGCTATGACTGGAGCTTCCAAGCAGAAGAGCATGCTCAAAATCAAGCTCTCATGGCCTTTACTGACAACAAAACTGAGGTAAAACCTAAACCTTGTACTTCTGAATGTGCTAAAATTATTAAAAACTTAGGAAAAGAAAACACTAAATTAAATGAAGATTTAGCAAAAGCAGTAAGACGAAATCATGAATTTGATGGTGTGATTGCTGATCAAGAACATCAGATAAAGGTGTACAAGATGATTGATCAACGGATAAAGGAAGAATTACTTCAAGCTGTAGATGAGAAAGAGTTTTATGAAATAAAAAATAACGAACTAACAAGTAAATTAGAAGAATGTCAGCTTGAAATTGAACAAAATAAATTAACAATCAAAAAGTTTGAAAGAAGCACTAAAATTCTTGATGAACTAACTAACAATCAAACTACAGAAAAAGTTGTTCATGGGGTGGGATATCATGCTGTACCACCTCCATATAAAATCATTCCACCACTTAAAAACAGTTCAGAAAGAATCATTAATGAATTAAAAACTGAAAAGCAAACTGAATCACATAATGAAACATCTGAATCAAATGATTCTTCTGATGATGATCAATCAATTGAATTTACAATCTCTCAAACCGAATCACCAAAATCAATTGATACAAGTTTTCACACAGCACAAAGTCCAAATGAATCTCCTAAATATGATGCAGAAAATATACCCAAAATTCTAAAAAGGGGAAATCAAAGAAATAGGAACCAACTCTTAGAACAAAGAAAAATCATAAAGGCTCAAGATAATAAATTAAAATGTGTTATTTGCAACAAAGTAAATCATTTAGCAAAGGATTGTCACTTCAATCCAATAAACTGCAAAGAGTTAAGGGAATTTAAAATTTTTAAAGAAAAAGCAAAAACACAGAAATCAAAAGATACTACTGGTCCTTCAGTAGTAAATAAAACAAAAACTCCAATTGATGAAACACCAAGATTTGGAAGAAGTGCACCAAGGTTTGTGCATAACAGAAGAGTTGGAAGCCCAAAGAAAAGCAATTACTTCAAGAACAATGGAAAATCCAATCAAAATAAACAATATTTTAAATTTTCCAACACCAGTAAAAACTTTAACAATTTTACTACTGTTGTTAACCCTAACTATAATGCTGTATGGTACCAGTACAAAAACACTACTGGTACAAACCCTAATTACAAAAATACTACTGCTCCTAAACCAACTTTCAAATATACTACTGGTGTCAACCCTAAAAACACTACTGGTCATTCTAAACATGGTAAGTACCCAAATACTACTGGTCCATCAGTAGTAAAGTATTCAAAAGCTAAACATCATGGGTATAAACCAAAATCAGTAGAAAACTCAAACACCAGTAACACTTTTAAAAGGGCAGTAGTAAAACTAAACACCAGTACTAAACAAGTATGGGCACCAAAAATGTTTAAACTTAAATCTCCAAAAGCTTATTTCTCAAAGGATGAACCCAAGACATATAAAGCTTGGGTTCCCCAACTTAACTAATCCTTTACTCACTTGTGCAGAGCATTCAGATCCCAGAAGAAGGAAGAACATGGCATATTGATAGTGGATGCTCAAGGCACATGACTGGAAATCTACAAATTCTTAAAGATTTCAAGTTATTTGATGGAGGATATGTGGCATTTGGTGAAAACCCACAAGGAGGTAAGATTACAGGTAAAGGTACTGTTACTAATGGCAAAATTACCTTTGATGATGTATTTTATGTAGCTGAACTAAAATACAATCTTGTCAGTGTGTCTCAAGTGTGTGATAAAAAGAATAAAATTCTTATCACAGACATTGAGTGCATCATTCTTTCTCCTGACTTTATTTTAGATGAAAAATATGTTGTTTTAAGAACTCCAAGGAGAAACAATGTGTATTGCCTGGATATAGGGGGAGAACTCATTTCCTCAAATGAGGTCAACTGTTTTATATCCAAGGCAAACACCACTGAATCAGAACTATGGCATAGAAGGATGTGTCACACTAATTTCAAAAACATGAACAATTTAGTAAAAAGAAATTTAGTCATTGGACTACCTCAAAAACAATTCATGTGTGATCATCATTGTGTTGCATGCCTAAAAGGTAAACAACACAAAACTTCTCATAAGTCCAAATCTGTGAACTCTATTTCTGTTCCTTTACAGCTCTTACATATGGACCTATTTGGACCTACAAATGTAATGAGTATTGGAAAGAAACAATATTGTCTTGTTATTACTAATGACTTTTCCAAATATACATGGGTTTTCTTTCTCAGGACAAAGGATGAAACAAGTGAACTCATAAAGAACTTAATTGTCAAACTGGAGAACACATCTGATCAAAAAGTTAAAGCCATAAGATGTGATAATGGCACAGAATTTAAAAATGCTAACTTAATTAACTTTTGTGATCTTAAAGGTATTGACAGGCAATACAGCTCACCTAGAACTCCTCAACAAAATGGTGTAGCTGAAAGAAGAAATAGAACCATCATTGAAGCAGCAAGATTAATGCTAGCAGACTCAAAGTTACCAATCACTTTTTGGGCTGAAGCTGTTAATACTGCCTGTTATGTTCAGAACAGAGTATTAATAGTGAAGCCACATTTTAAAACACCATATGAACTTTTTAATAAAAGAAAACCTTCCATAAGTTTCTTAAAATCATTTGGTTGTCCTTGTACTATTCTGATTACAAGAGAACAAATTGGTAAGTTTGACTGAAAAGCTGATGATGGAGTCTTTGTGGGATACTCTACTCAAAGCAAATCATACAGAGTATTCAACAAAAGACTAAGGATAATTGAAGAAAGCATCAATGTATCCTTTAATGAAAATGTCTCTAATGAACAAGGAAATGGTCCAGATTGGATATTTAACATAGACAATCTAACCAAATCCTTTAATTCTAACATGGATTTCAATGCAGATAATTCAAATGGTCACTCTCAAAAGGAAGGAACATCGTCTGTTAATACTGGTCAAGAAGAGATGAGATACTTAGTAGTTAATACTGCTCCCATAGTCAATACTGAGGACAGTAATAACTCAAGTTCTGGAACCAGTAGTAACTCTGAGAATGAGGACAGTAGTAATTCAAATACTACTGGCGCCAGTAATAGTACTCAAAATACTACTGGTCCCAACAATAACCTAGATTCTCAAGATACTACTGATACCAGTAACAACAACAATACTACTGATCTCAATGAAGACAATAGTAGTAGTAACTCTGACCAAGATGATGATGAACCAAACATCAATGACAATGAAGGATCACTAGAGCAACAACTACCTGAGACAAATGAGTCCAATCTTGAAAATCAACTAGTTGTTGATAAAGCTACAACTACAAGGACTCAGAAGAACCATCCATTAGACCTTGTTCTAAGTGATGTTAACTCACCACTTCAAATAAGAGGCAAATTAAATAAAAGCTTAACTGCAAACATGTGTAACATAAGTTTAATTGCTAATGAATGTATGTTTGAATGCTTTCTGTCTCAGGATGAACCAAAGAAGATCCAACAAGCAATGAAGGACTCAAACTGGATTGAGGCAATGCAAGAAGAACTCCTTCAATTCAAGTTACAAGCTGTTTGGACACTTGTACCTCTACCCAAAGGAAAAAGAGCCATTGGAACAAGATGGATCTTTAGAAACAAGAAAGATGAAAGAGGTATAGTGATCAAGAACAAAGCCAGACTTGTAGCCCAAGGATACACTCAAGAAGAAGGAATAGACTATGATGAAGTATATGCTCCTGTTGCTAGAATTGAAGCTATAAGAATATTTCTAGCATATGCTTCATTCAAAAAGTTCAAAGTCTATCAAATGGATGTGAAGAGTGCATTCCTATATGGGAAGATTGAAGAAGAGGTCTATGTATGCCAACCTCTAGGTTTTGAAGATCCAAAACATGGTGATTATGTGTTTAAACTGGACAAAGCTCTGTATGGCCTACATCAGGCACCAAGAGCATGGTATGACACATTATCATCATATCTATTGAAGAATAACTTTAAAAGAGGAGCCATTGACAAAACTTTGTTTACAAAGAAAGTCAAAAATGATATACTACTGGTACAAATCTATGTAGATGATATCATCTTTGGTTCAACCAATGACTGTTTATGCAAAGAATTTGAAGAACTGATGCAGATTAAATTCAAGATGAGCTCTATGGGTCCAATGAACTTCTTCCTTGGACTCCAAGTCAGTCAAAGAACAGATGGTATTTTGATAAATCAATCAAAATATGTCAAAGACATCTTGGAGAAATTTGATTTGAAAGACAGTAAGAGTGCAAGTACACCAATGGAAACACACAAACACCTACATCCTAATGTTGAGGGGGAGGATGTAGATGAACACTTATATAGATCAATGATAGGCTCTTTGATGTACTTAACTGCATCAAGACCTGACATTATGTATAGTGTTTGTGTGTGTGCAAGATATCAAGCAAGACCTAAAGAACTACACTTGCAAGCTGTCAAAAGAATATTCAGATACTTGAAAGGCAAACCATCACTAGGTCTATGGTATCCACATGATTCACCCTTTGAACTCATAGCCTACACAGATAGTGACTATGGAGGTGAATGTCAAGACAGAAAGTCCACTACTGGTGGATGTCAATTCTTTGGATCAAGACTGGTGTCATGGCAATGTAAGAAGCAAACAAATGTATCAACATCAACTGCTGAAGCAGAGTATGTAGCTGCATCTGCTTGTTGTGCTCAAGTACTCTGGATTCAAAACCAGCTTCTAGACTTTGGTATCTCTATCCTTAAAACTCCTATTTTTATTGATAATCAAAGTGCTATTAGTATTGTGAACAATCCAGTAAAACACTCTAAAGCCAAACACATTGAAATAATATTTCATTTTATAAGAGATTGCAATGAAAAGAAATTAATCAAAGTGGTTAAAATTCATACTGATGATCAATTAGCAGATCTGTTTACAAAAGCATTTGATGTAGGAAGATTCAACTTCTTGGTTAGCAGTATTGGAATGATTTTGATAAATTAAAATCTCACTTAAAATCATGTGTAAAGTTTTTGTAAAAAGTTATTTATTTGTTTAAGTGTTTTACTACTGATAGATCTGTATTACTGGTATGTAGGCATGTGCACAAAATACTACTGGTAGTTAATTACTACTGGTGTGTATTAGGTTTACATAAATACTACTGGTAAGTCAGTACTACTGGTATTCATATATACTACTGGTCTTGTGGGTTGGTGGTTACTACTGATGTCTACAGTTACTACTGATGTCAAAATCCTTAGTCACTACTGATGACAGTAGATACTACTGACGTTTTATTACTGATAACATATTTACTACTGGTCTTTAAAAATCAAAATTACCATACTAACCCCCATGAAAATAACCGTTATGTTATGACTCGAAGGGCATTTTAGTCTTTTTGCAGGTTAAAACGAAAGATATAAAAGGCGGCAGTCGATTAGTTTAGCATTATCTTCACTTCGATTTGCAAAATCTCTCGATAAACCCTAGCTTTCGATCAAAAACCCTTTATCAAAAACAAAATTCTTACATCTTTCTCTCAAAATCAACAACAAATGGCAACTCTACAATCTCTGGATGTGCAAACCGATCTGAAATATTCCGAATTTCACAATATGTGTGCCTTCCTAAAGAATCCCGACGGAACAAAAGATTTTCGTCCAATCGTCAAATTTTTGAGAAATTCGTATATACAGTTTGCTTTAACTGTAAAACCAAAATCATATCAACAGCACTTGGTTGATTTCTGGACCAATGCTGAAAGAACAGAAGGAACAACCATATCGATGATCAAATCAAAAGTAGATGGAAAGCATATAACAGTAACTGAACAATCAATCAGACACCATCTACAACTCCATGATGATTCAGGTATGTTTACTCTTCATAAGGAATTCATTGCTGAAATTTTAAACAAAATGGGTTATGAGGGAAGACTTAACATAGTAACTTTTCAAAAAGGTCTTCTCTCCCCACAATGAAAATTTCTTGTACATACAATTCAGCATTGTATTTCTCCAAAACGAAGTACTTGGAATGAGTTTAATAAGGCAATAGCCTCTGCTGTTGTCTGTTTATGAACAGACCAAATATTTAATTTTTCTTACATGATTTTTGAAGGTATGTTGGGAAATCTTAGGTCTTCAAAATTCTTAATGTATCCCAGATTTCTACAACATGTCATAAACTGTGAATTACAAAACTTGTCAACTCCCAAAAACATTTTCATAATACCTGAGTTGAACAAGAAAGTTTTCTCAAATATGAGAAAACAATTTAAATTTTCGGGCAAGGAAACCCCTCTGTTTCCTAATATGATCAAAGATCAAACAAATATTGGAGAGGGTTCAATAATAGATACAACCCAAATTGAACCTCAACCCGCTCCATCACCCCCAAATACAGCCCAAACACCACCCCAAATAGCCACTCAATCACCCACTAACATAGAAGTCCTAAATGTGTCCCGGGAACTTGAAATAAATCTGCAGAGTACTACTCTTCACTCTGTGGAAGACCTACCAGACAAAACCCAAAATATTTCCACAATTTATAAAAGAAAGAAATCTTCTTTAAAGGACACCAGGGGACAAAGCGAGTCAAACCCCAGACTCAAAGAGTTGTCCTCCAAGGAGGAGAGAGGACATGAGGTGAGGGCTCTCACTACTGATGCCCCAAAGGTGAGTGCACAGGATAGTGGGAACATCACTAAGACCCAGACCTCGGCAACTTTAAGTGATGACTCATTTGAGGAATTACTTAAAGGACCCCGGTGCCAAGAAACCACAAGGGGGGGCATCTCTGCTTCTTCTAGGAAGAAGAGGATGTCTAAAAGACCCAATGAATCACCAAGAAGTGATGAGGGCAGAGATATTGATTTGACGGATAGGATGGAAAACCTTCAAACCAATGTACCTGTTAGTGAGCCCGATGATCTTGCTAGATGGAGTGAGGGCAGTATTAAAATCCAACAATTGACGGCAAAAGTGGATTCTCTTGAATCCATTGTACAAAATTGTCTTACATATCTCACAAACCAAGGGAAAACTATGGCTGCAATGAAAAAGCATGTTAATACCATCAACAAACGGATGAGGCAATATGAACACAGGCTTCATCAACAAACCAAGATAATAAGAAAATTGAAAAAGAAAGTTGGTGATAGTGAGGCTCCACCAGTTGAGCTCACTAAGGGGGAGAAGGACAACATTCAAACCATGATTGATGAATCAATTGCAGCAGCAGCATCCTCTCTCTTAAATTTAAAAGAAACAACAGTTGATGAAGGCACAGAAATGATGGTTACTGAAGATGAGCCTATTACTACTGCTCATATGGAAGAACAAGCTGAACAAGAAGTATCAGTAGTAACTCCTACTATTGATATCATAGCAGTAGTAAATGAAGAAAAGGCAGCAAACACTACTGATGCCCTATCAGTAGTAATCTCTGAAGACATACCAGTAGTAACTACCTTGGTTACTACTGATGACATTATTGAGCTGCCACCACTACTAGAACCTACAGTGATACTTCCACCATCTCCAAAAAGAAAAACAACACAAATGGTGGTAAAAGATATTGATGATGATATCAACTGTTAGAAGTTGATGAATGCTCCCTGCCTCCACATCCTAAAATACTTCCTATGTCACAGATACAATACTATGGTCCCAAATTTGTTATTGAATCTGAACCAGATATAAAGAAAGATAACTACATAGGAAAGGGAAAGGAAGTTGCTGATGAAGACTAACCTAATAGAGCACAAGGTCATGAAATGGTCAACAAAATCAACTATGCCAAATCAGCCAAACAGGATAGGTGGAAGGTTAAGAGAGCAAAATATTTAAAGAAGGTTGAAGTCTCTCTAGCAAATGAAAACAAAAGATTAGCAGAAAGGACTAGAATATTGAGACAACCATTCACAGAAATTAAATTGGCAGATATAGCAGATATATCAAAACTGCCACAATTTCAACAGAAGGTCAAAACCAAACAAGTTGCTGAAACAAGAAAAGAACTACAAAGAAGAGAACTAGAAAAAAATAAGGCAACTTGAATATGAAACACTAGAACTTCTTGAAGCACAAGTACAGGAATGCAAAGAGCAGAAGGCTGATATGCCAGAACAATTTGCAGAGAAAAAGAAAGAAATGATCACATTCTTGAAATCAAGGGGTCACAACACAAAGGCCTTTGGAAGAATGAAGTTGATCAATTTAATTAAAAAGTACTGTGTAGAGAAGAAGAAGGATCTTACTGAACAAGACATTAATGAGAAATACACCACTAAACTTGAACAGATAGACTCCAAAGAAATGAAAGAAAGAAAAACAATAACTGGAGAATCATCTGGTGTATCCTCTCAAACTTCAAAGAAAAGGAAGACAGTTACTTCTGAACTTGAACAACCAAAGAAGAAATTACAAATGGTTCAAGTTTATGATCTTCCCATTGCTCCCCTACAAAATAATCCAATCATCAACTGGAGATATATAGATGATATGATTGAGATTGTCAGAGAAGATAAGGTCACTCAAAGATTCAGAGCTTGGAAACCTTTGGTCATGTCCCTAACCAGAAGTGACATTATCAAGATGTTGATCATTGGTAAACCAAGAATGACTAAGAAGATCTGGAAGAATTCAGCTGCAGGTTATCTTACTGAAATGATTGATGCTGCTTTTTATCCAGAAAATTATCCAGAGAAGTATACAAATCCAGAGAATGTTCAAGCCTGGAATGTGCTGCCAACTGTCAACATGTACTTCTTCGAATATACAAGTAAGAAATGTGACTTATTCCTTTATGAGAAAGAGTATCCTCATTCTGAGAAAACTCTTTATCAACTATGGTGCATGAACTTCATTAAACCTCATGATGCTGTGATGTTACAAAATAAGATGAATGAATTTGTGAAAAAGATCAGCAAATATATTATTGCACAAAGGAATAAACAAAACCAACAGACATTAGAAGGTGATAAAAGAAGAGCAAAACTGTTGGAAGAAAAGGAAAAAGAAAAGAAGAAGTAAATAGAAACTTGATTGATTGAAAGAGAATCAATAAGTTTAGGGGGAGATTGTTGGAGCAAAACACAGATCAACTTAATACTGATACTGCAGTTAGTACTGGTCATACTTAGTACTGATGGGGCAGAACATGTTTACTACTGATGAAGTTGATACTGGTGAAAACTATAACTAAGTTACTACTGATCAAGCTTATTGAAGATACTACTGATCAATAGTAGTTACTACTGATGTTGGTTTTGGACTTACTACTGGTCACCAAACTTACTACTGATGATATGAATTCATTACTGGTGATTGCAGAATACTACTGATACGCGTTTTGGAAGCATATCAAGTCCGAGATCTTCGTAGAGATAGTTATAGCATGTAAATCAATGTATATCTATAGAATTCGAATGTAAATCAAGTCCTAGAATAACTAGGGTAAATATTTTAGCTTCAAGGACTATTATAAATAGTTCCTTATGAATTGTAAACGTACGTGTGTATTGTTAACTCGATAATATACATTGAAGCTTTTTGTGAAACTGTGTTCTTAATATTTTCGTTTATTATTTACAGTTCATCGTTCTTAATTTATTGATATAGTGTTGATCCGCTGCAACTTCTATAATCAATTAGATCTAAGGTGTTTATTAACTTTTTCATAGTTAATCGATCCTGACAGAATGCACGCTTACTTCGTACCTTAAAATTGTTAACACGTCTTCTGTCAAATACATGCCCACAAATATAAGTCACTTTATCCAATTGTTTGAAGTCACTTGCTTTTACCTTTTAGATCCGCGTGAGACGTGATTTAAATTGTAAATCCGAGGTCATTATTATCTATGCGTGAGACCTAGATTTATTTTGACATGAATGCAAATTGGATGACTTAATTTTATCGACTGGTATCGAACTCTAAGGATTCTCCGTAGAGCAGAAAATAAGCTGATACATTTGGAAGAGGCCTTACCTGAGGCACCTCCTGCCACTGCTTCTATTGCTATTCGTCAAGCCTTTAACAAAAGGTTTAACGAACAAAGAGTCGCTGCTCTTATGCTTGTGCGCATGAACCATGAGATCCAAAAGAACTCGGAGGAACTCACAGCATTTGACATGATACGCAAGTTGAAAACAATGTTTCAACAACAAGCAGAGCATGAACTGATCAAAACACTTAAACCATTCCATGCTTGTAAGCAGGAGGATGACCAATCAGTTAGCACTTACGTCTTGAATATTAAAGACTATCTTGATCAAATGGAGCGTCTTAGTTACCTCATGCCACAAGTTCTTGGTGTGAGCTTGATTCTACCTCACTCTCCAAGGACTATGACCAATTTGTTATGAACTATAGCATGCATAACATGGGGAAGACAATTGCTGAGTTACATGTTATGTTAAAACTAGTTGAGCAAGGGTCACCCAAGAAGCTCTTCTTGTCCTACCGGTCGGGTTGCTGGACTGGTTGTTAGCGGAGAAGCCCTGGGAGAAAGACAGCTTATTAGAGCATTGGCGGTCGATGAATTCGTCTATCAGGCAATCTATCCTTAGCCTAAAGGCCCGTTAAAGCTGTCTTCTAAGGGTGGTGCAGTGTGACCGGAGCGGTTGTAGAGGGGATTTGAGGCGACGCCTGAGTATGAGGAGATCGCACTGGATATGGCTACTCTTTACGGCAAAGGGGGCATTGCCCATAAGATAAGGCAGCCTTGGACTTCCTCTTATTGCCCTGCTGTTCTAGCGATCATGCAAGGTAAAATCCAAAAACCCAAATTGCAAGCACAAGGTAAGGGTCTAGGTAAGGATAAGCAAGTTTACAACCCCAAACCTAATGTCCCCCACCTGCTAAAAAGGAGTACCATTCAAAGGATATTGCTTGCCATCACTGTGGTGTAACAGGCCACTGGAGGAGGAACTGTCCTGCCTACTTGGCAGTGTTGATGAAGAACAAAGCTA
Source organism: Calendula officinalis (assembly GCA_963853835.1). Classification (NCBI taxonomy): domain Eukaryota; kingdom Viridiplantae; phylum Streptophyta; class Magnoliopsida; order Asterales; family Asteraceae; genus Calendula; species Calendula officinalis. The sequence continues at coordinate 80,190,397 of OY970827.1, read as the reverse complement.
GTATGGCTAGCACATTAGGTATCTTTACTATAGAACTCTATGATTTTCCTAATAAATCGTGGGTGTATGACACCGGTTGTAGAACCCACGTTTGTAATAATGTAGAGGGTCTAAGGGGAAATAAAAAGCTGAACAAAGGAGCTTTGGACATGTACGTAGGCAATGGAATGCGTGCACTGGTTGAAGCTATATGAAGCTTGTATCTTATCCTTCCTAATGGTTTGATAATTATATTGTACAATTGTCATTATGCACCTAGTATTACTAGGGGAATTGTTTCGCTTTCTCGTTTGATGAATACTGGTTTTATTCATATATTTACAGACTATGGTAATTCAGTTTCTAGGAATAATGTTTTTTTTTTTTATTTTAATGCTATATCCCGTGATGGTGTTTTTGAAATTGATATGCATAAGCTTGTATCAAACGATAGTTCTATATATACATGTAGCACTAAGAAATCCAAAAGAAATTTGGATTCAACTTACCTATGGCATTAACGTCTTTGCCACATAAACAAGAAACGCGTTTTGAAGCTGCAACACGATGGGCTCCTAAAATCAAATGATGATGAATGGTTTAATAAATGCTCCCTTGTAAATCTGGAAAGATGACAAGAAAGCCTTTCATCCATGTAGGTGAAAGAGCCAAAGATCTGCTTGGACTCATATATACTGATGTATGTGGCTCATTTAGAACTAAGACTAGGGAATGTGTTACCTACTTTATCACTTTTATTGATGATTTCAGTCGTCATGGTTATGTTTACTTGATTAAGCATAAACATGAAACATTCAAAGCTTTCCAAAGTAAAGTAGAAAATCAACTCGGCAAGACAATAAAGGCTCTCCATCCTGATCGAGGAGGAGAGTACATTAGTTTGTGATATAGGGTTGTTTTCGTGAAAGGTCGCTATGTTGATCGCTCATGCGACTAATCTGTGTTCATGGCTGTTTTTAATTATGTTAGAGCTTGATTCTTGACTCATGGACTTCTTAAAGGATGTAGCCCTCTAAGTTATCTAATCGTGGCTGCTGACTTTTCGTTAATCGATCATGTGGTCGGTGAGATACACTTAAAGGATGTAGCCCTCTAAGTTATCTATATGATTTATATCGTTTTTGTGCTATATGTTATACGTGTTTTAACATGATAATATGTGATGATCAGTTATGAGTATGCGATATGTGTTTGCCATGTCATATGAGTTATGAATTTGAGTATTTGAGCTATGCACTTTGAGTTATTGAGTTATGCATTTGAGATAAATTGCCATGAGATAGCAATTGTGTAAATGAGATATGTGTCATGTGCTTTTGAATATATGAGATTTGTAATTTGAGATGTTTATATGGCTTTATAAATGAGTTTATGTCGTAGATGATGGATTTGTGTGCACAGTTAGTCAATCTATAATGTCACGTCCATGTCTATAGGACACTCAAGGGTCACACCGGTGAGTGCATGTAATACGAGAAAGATATGTAATGATACTTGGAAGAGGAATGGTTCATGATAGTCATTTATGAATCAGTTAAGTATTAAGTTAAGTTCAACTTATTACTAGATTAGTTTATCTAACTAATTAATACAAGTATTTGTACATTTACTAGTTTAGTAAATTTACAATGTGTTAATTATAGATTATCCATAATATGATTTAAAGTAATTAAAGCATATGGTGTTGGATAATATTATTGTCTAAATTATATAAGGTTTATTATATAATTAATTATTAAAAGTATAAATACAAAATATATATATTTCGTGTATATAATATACAGAATATATTAGTGTATTAATACTAGACATTTAATAATTAAGTGCAACAATAATAACTAGATAAACTATAAGAGTTGGAAGTGTAAAAGGAAAAGTTTAATTAAGAAACGTTTCTTAATTAAATTAGAAGGACTAAAGAGTGAAATATCTTCCATTATAAATAGAAGATCTAGGCTTCACTTTATTCCCCCCATTCCACACTATAAGCCACGGAATTTTGGCCTCCCTTCCTCCCTATTTCGGCCAAATACACAAGGGAAGAACACAAGCCTTGTGTTCTTCGTGTTCTTAAAGTCTTGAAGAACAAGGATCATTACAAGAGCTTATCTAGAGGGCTTCTCGTTGTGTTTATCACTGGTGGATCTATCTTGAGCAATCTAAGGTATGAATTGGAAAAACCCTTTTTCCCTTCTTTCCCCTTGGACGAAATCGAACCAGGAACCCCTAGGGTTCTTGGGTGTTCGTCGAACACCACAAGGATGTGTGCGTGTTCAAGTTTTTCGTACAAGGTTTCTTTCTTGCTAATCTAGTTTAGATTTCCAACATCCCATAATCCTTTAGGGTTTAAGGATTAAGTTTAATCTCAGTTCCGCTTTTAGGGATTAAACTAGCTAGTTGGTTTAACCGGCAAGAACAAGTTCATGTTCTTGTCAGTATGGTTCGAACCAAGCATACTAGGAGGTTGACCCAAGTGGTCAATCAGTTACAATGAAACCCTTTAGTGTTATCAGAGCGTTGGTTTAGAAATCTAAACAAGAATAACAAAGTTTTTTTGTTTGTTTAATTTCCAAGTTTTTTTTATTTTTTTGTTCCTTCTTCTTTTTCTTCTTTGTAGATTTAGAAAAGGGTAAAGAACGCTAGACCAAGAATGTTAAACCGTTTTGTTTAATTGGTCACAAGGATTCTAAATCCTAGTAATTTCGAGATGTAGAAAGAACCCTAGGACCAAGAACATTAAACTAGTTTAGTTTAATTGGTCAAAAGGCTTCTTTACCTAACCCTAGTAATTTCAAAAATTACAAGAACCCTAGGATCAAGAATTACAAAATTTTTGGTCAAGAGGATTCTTTCCTTATTCGTTGATCTTCAAAATCTAGGACCAAGTATATTAAACTAGCCTAGTTTAATTGGTCAAAAAGGATTCTTTCCTTTTTTCCCAAGATTTCATGAATCATGGAGGAAACTTGGACACCAAGTTTGATTAAACTAGTTTAGTTTAATTGGTGGAAAAGTTTCTTAGGCATAAGGAATTTCGAAACCCTAGAATAACCTAGGACCAAGAACATTAAACTAGTTTAGTTTAATTGGTTAATAGGATTAATCAAGAACATAATCTAGAACCTAGAAAATTAAACAAGTTTATGTTTAATAAGGTTTGATTATTGTTTTAATGAGTTTACTAAAACTAGTTCTTTAAATATAGAAATCTAGACAAAGTTTTTGTTTAGAAGATTTAAATTAAATAAGTTTAAATAAAATTATTAAAGTTATAATCTATCTTAGAATTTAAACAAAGTTTAATAATTGTTTAAATAAGATCGATTAGGATTAATCTTTAACTAAAAGGGCGTTATTGATCAAGTAAATTAAAACTATGTTTTAATTGATCAAAAACGAGATAAGTGTTTAATTAATTAAATTTAATTAATGATAAAAGAGAAGTGTTAATTTTAAAGTCTTAAAATTAACAAGATGTATTTATATTATATTATATATAATTTTTGGAATTTTTCAAATTATTTAAAAGTGATTTAAAAGATAAAATAGTTTGTATGTATTTTAATTAGATTAAGTTAAAATACATATATACAAACTATGTGTAATATTCTTATTAGAATGTTATAAGTTTTTATTTTAAAAGGAAATAAATTATATATATATATATATATATATATATATATATATATATATATATATATATATATATATATATATATATATATATATAGACAAGGGTTCATGCGAGAACAATCAAAATTGCGAGAACTGCGAGAACACATTTATAACCATTAGATCATTAGATATGTGGTCAAGATTATTAGTGGCAGTATTGTAATTAAATGAACATCTTAATCTTAAAAGATAAGGGGCGGAGGGGTATATTGGTAAAACGATTTATCTTAATTATGTTCTATTTTAAATAAGCAAATCTTGTGTGAAAGAAACCCTAAATTCGTTTTATTCCAGCCGTCAACCAAAAGCTTCTCTCAACCCCAATGTCTCAGGCGACCACCGTAGCAAGTAGCAGCATACTCGACAACAATCAACACCTTCGTTTGAAAGAATCCTCGTGATTTGTACAATACACATGTTAACGCCTTCATTTTACCAGACTCGGCAGCAACCACCGCCGCTCCTTCCGGTAATCGACAGGTAGGATTACACGTTTATCACCGTTATGCGTCGGTCACCGTTATGCCTGTCATGTATAGAGACGAAAATCTTGTCCGTCCACCGCCACATGTGGCAGCGCCGACGATGGTGGAAAGCATCGGTGAAGCTATTGTCACCATCGACAATGGCAAATGGTTTTTTGGCTATGCAGAGTTCCGGAGATGATTCATTTGCAACCGCAATCGCAGATCTCGCAACCGCAGGTTTCCGGCGATAAAGTTCTTGCAACCGTAGTCCGTTCTCGCACTGCACCACCTCTGTCCTCACCATCACTTTCTCTATCCAATCCCTCGTTCATCTCGTGATATCTGGTTTCATTTTGTTAATTCCAGGTTGTGCTTATCTTAATTTGGAAGTGTGCGTATCAATTTTGCCTTAATTTCTTGTTGATTGGTGTTTTAATGTAAATTAAAGGCCTGGTGCTTTGTTTAATTTTTATGAGTATGTTATACTTAATTGTTATTGGTATATCGATCTAAAAAAATTATCAGCTTTTCAGTTTTTCTCAATTTTTTATGTTTGTTTTGCCTAATTACTTCTATTGGTGTTTTATATTTTAATTTCAGGCCTTGTGTTTTTGAGGATAGCTTCTAGTTTAATTATGGGATATGTCTATTAGGGATAGCTTCTGATTCGGATATGTTCATTTGAACATTTGTACAAATGTTCATTAAATTTGTAATTTTTACATTTATTTAGTAGATTTATTTAGGATTTTATAAGTTTATATTTTTTTATGTATATGTTCATAAATGAATATGTATATGTGTTCATTAATAATCTATAAGTTTATATATATGTTCATTAATGAATATGTAGTTAACAATGATTTAATAACTTTATATTTTTTTATATATATGTTCATCAATGAATATATATATATATATGTGTTCATTAATAATCTATCCAGTAACATGTTAACGAAGCTTAAAATTATTAGTTATTTTTATGTATTCATTAATGAACACATACGGACTGCAGAAGTATCATACGAATCGCAAATTTAAAATCCTAGAAAATAGCATTTAGGTTGGGATTAAATTATTATAATTTTGGAAACTGAATTTAAAAAAATTTTAATGTTAAAAAGACTACAATGCCCTTTTGAATTAAAAAACTAATTAATTAAAATGATTGGTCAGAAAGTGGTTCTCGCAGTTCTCGCAAAAATATAGGTTCTCGCATGAACCCTCCTCTATATATATATATATATATATATATATATATATATATATATATATATATATATATATATATATATATATATATATATATATATATATATATATATATATATATATATATATAATACAAGATTAAATGGAACAATTAAATTAAATGTTATTTTGATCATAGTTATAATATTAAGTAACTAGAAATTTGTATTAAGTTATAATTTGAACTAGAATGTACAAAGTTGTAAACAACTAGAAATTGTGCAAACGAAGTTATATTATAATTAGATGATACAAAAGTTATAAATATTATAATTAGATTGTATAAAGTTATATGTAATTATAACTAGTTATTTATACAAGTATATTACGAGTTACGTAAAATACTAGATTAATGATCAAGCGTAAAATAACATAGAAAATTTTAGAACCTATATTTAACTAGTCTAAGTTAAATATAAGAATGATTTAAAACAAGCTAAGATTATTATATATAGCTTATATATATAATAAGTTTATTAGTATTCACCAAGTACAAACTAGTGATTGTGTTTACCCAAGTTCCATCATGGTTGTTGGAGCTAGTGGGAGCTACACAAGAAAATCGTAAAGTTTATAAAGATGCCCTTAGGACATAGTTTTGGAGAATCTAATAAGTAAATGTTTAATTTTATTATTAAACATAGAAAAACTAGTTATGTTAAATTAAAGTTATGACTTGTGTTCGTAAGTCATAAAGAATTAAAATCTATATTTTAAAGTTTAACATAGGGTTTCAAGTTTTTCAAATAAATAAAACAAGTACGTTTTATTAAGATAAGGTTTTTCACAAAACCTAGTAATATCTTTTGTACATCTCGTCTCTAGGTATACAAAGTAAAATCGAACAAATTTAAAACTTAAAGTTTTAAAAGATATTTAGAAAGGCGTCTTATGAAATTCTTGAATAACACAAGTCGCACATTTTAAATAAAGATTAAACATGGAATAAGGTTTAAGTTTAGTTTAAGACTTAAACAAACCCAAGAAAATCTTAGATCGAAGTACTATCCACCTAATGGAACACCTCACTTGTTCAACGATATTCATATTGTAAGGATAAAGAACCTTAGATATGGATTCAAATCATTGAGAGTGTTAGGGTGTGTAAGGTTCTGTGATAATCGGGAGTCCCGGCGCAGAACATCGCACTGTCTTAGATGGTCTGATCTACTTTGGTGATAATCGGGAGTCCCGACCCAAAAAGTACTTGAGTAGAATAAACATACTAGACTTTATTGCAACTTAAAAATGTATGATTAAATTCGTACAAGGTTGTAATAAGTTATAAGTCTAAAGATTCTACGACCCCTAGGAATCGTGTCAAGTCCTAATACGATCGGTAAGGATGTTACCTACCAGAAATAGCATGTCTCGTCGGGAAGTGCCCAAACCTTGCGGCGAGAATGTGATATATGGATCCTATGCCTAAAATATTAATTATGGGTTTATAATATATTTTAGAGATGTTTGTTGATGATTACTTATTAAACTGGGTTTCATTTGTAGACGGCAGCAACAACCAAAACGACACGTACCAATAATCTCTCACTACGCTTGTTTCTAGAAAAGGACAAATTGACTGGGTCAAAGTTTCTCAATTGGAAGCGTGATCTTCGGATTATGCTTTGGCATGAGAGAAAAGGAAATGTCCTAGAAAGAGCAATGCTAAATGCCCCTGACGCGAATGCTAGAAATGAACCAGTACAAGCATATTACGCTTGTAGAGTTTTCAACTCTTGCAAGATGGTTAAGGGATCATCAGTAAGTGCTCACGTCATGGAAATGAAAAGAGCACATGGATCGTCTTAAAAAGACTAGGACACCCTGTACCGTTGCAGTTAGCAACAGAAATGATACTCAACTCGTTGTCAGATGACTATAAGCCTTATGTAGTCAACTACAACATGCATAACATGGAGCAATCCATTGATGAGCTACATTCCTTGCTCAAGACTAATGAGTTGAGTTTGGGGACCAAGTTTAAGAATGATCTCGTAGTAACTGATGATGGTAGTGAAAAAGAGAAAGAGGCGCAGTGGAAAGGGAAAGGGTAAAACCGATCTCAGCCAAAACGTGCCCAAGGGTAATAGAGTCAAACAAAAGGTCAAGAAGGTAAAGCCAAACAAGACAAGACCGAGAAACGGTGTCTTGGTTGTGGCGAGGGTCAAAGGGTAGGAGGCCATGCTTGCTAATCAGTTGACTTAACCAACTTCTAGATACTCATTTTCCTACTTGTAAAAGTTATTACGAGTAACTCAACTTTTGCAATCGTTTATTGCAAGAGATGATGGAAAGTGAAGATGGCCTGCATGAGATAGTAATAATCCCACAAGCACCAAGTTAATTTTATAATTCAGTATTTTCATTTTGGATCCAAGGAAAATAATTTTATTTTGTTAAGACAAATTTTTATGTTAAAACTCGTTTTTGGTTTTATCAAATTATGGATCCATGGTTGAATTATAATGTGTGCATGTGTGATAATTACATTAGTCAAGTTTTATGACTAGATTATAAAGTCAAGTATTGACTTAATAATGATCTCATTTTTTATATTTGTTTGATTGTTGTGTGAATATCTTAGAAGCTCAAATTACTTAGATGCTAGTAATTAGAAAGTTTTTCTAATGAAAGTATTTAAGAGTTTTTATGGAAAGCATAAAGTTCAAGGTACATTGAACTTATTTAAAACATCTTAAGTAATGGTTACTTATGATAGTAAATTTTAAAGTATTAGTGTTAATATAGTATGATTATATTGGATATAATCAAGATAGACTTTAAAGAGTATTATTACAAGTATTTCATACTTGTGATAAAGGAATTTAATGAAGTCATAATTCCCTAATAGGAATAATTAGATATTCGTATAATCCAAGGAAAATGACTTAGACATTAAATGAACTTTAAAAGCGACAAACTATATTAAAGAATTTAAGAATTAAAAGGTATTATTGCAAGTCTTTTATACTTGTAATAAATACAACATTTGAACAAGTCATAATTCCCTAATAGGAATAATGGATATTTGAGAAATCCAAGAAATGACTTTGGCATTAAATGAGATTCATAAAAGATACTAATACACTTAAGAATTGGAAGTATTGATTCAAGTGTCTTATACTTGTTAGATACAGTAATCAATGAAAGTCATGATTCCCGTCAAAGGAATGTTGGATATTCGCAAATCCAAAGGATGACTTTGATAATTGATTAATTCTTAAAGGGTTAAACTATATAAGTTTTGACTAGGTCAAAAGTAGTAGTTTAAGTAATGCTTATTTCCATAAAATTTAGTGGGAGCTATGACTAACATATTCATTAGAGGTACTAATGAATATAGTAAGTTAGGTAGGATATTAACAACAAGGTTTTACCAAGTCGTTAGCCAAAGAGTTAAGAGAAATAATAAATGATCGTTAATTAGATTATTGCAAACCTAATAGCGTGATCACGAGTCTTGTGATAAATTATTGCATATCTAATAGGTTGTTCACACTCCAGTGGATAACATAATCATTTAAGGAAATTTCTTTAACTAGTAATGATATATCTACAAATCAAGTAACTAAAAGAGGCTTTAGTTACAAGGAGAATTTTATGAATTCAAGAAACTAAGGAGTTACTTTCCAATCCTCCTATGTTTACCGAATTGCATAAAAGGCAAGACTAGAATATGTTCTACAATGTTGCAAGAACAAAATCTAGCAAAGGCAAAAGAAATAGTATTTTTTTCAAATACTTGTCTTATGTCTTTAGTTTAATAGAAATGACTAGTTTAGTGATAAAGTTACAATTAAAATTGTAAAAGTCATTAAGTAATCAACACGAACAAAAGGAGTAAGTAATGATCCAGTAATAATTCAGTATCTTGGTCCAGTTAGGAATGATACATGAATTGGTATCATTGTTATTCAGACTTTGTATGTTTTAAGAATATCCATGAATGAAGGTTATTTTATTCAGAAGGTATAAATCCGTGACTACTCGTCTTGGTGGGAACCTTGATGGGACGTTAACGTCATCGCGGTATTTGGTGGTAGATTCGAAGTTCTTCGAAGATAGCTACACAAGTTTTTGTGTAAACAAAATATTGGTGATATTCTGTTGGAGCTCAACGAATATTGGATTGACCACCGTGATAATACTTCGTGGTTGAAAAGTTCAAAAGTATTATTCACTAGGATTGTCCTTAAGTCTGAGGTATTTGATTTGGGATACAATGACTAATGTGCTTTGGTTCGTCTTAGACAAATCTAAAATATGATTGTGATACGAGGCTTTATGGATCCCTTGACATGATGATATACTTAAAATGCACGGTCGTGCTCAACGAACTGATCTGTTCTTTGTCGTCATCACACAGTTTTAAATCAAGAGGTCAAGAAATGATTTCGAGTACAGGAGTTGATAATTTCTACCATGCTCGTATTCGTTATCACAAATATCGTACTGCAAGGGATAAACCTAACACGTTACCCAAGAAGTAAAGACGGAGTGTTCTTTACTAGACGACGCTATTAATAAGAGTTTCTATGGCTTGGTTATCCTGTATTGCCTGCTAGAGGGCCGCTGGAGGACTAGTGTCATCAAGCTAAGTTACGAACTTGCACAATTGGGAGTCTGATGGATTTTTGCGCACAGTTAGTCAACCTATGATGTCACGTCTATGTCTATAGGACACTCAAGGGTCACACCGGTGAGTGCATGTAATACGAGAAAGATATATAATGATACTTGGAAGAGGAATGGTTCATAATAGTCATTTATGAATCAGTTAAGTATTAAGTTAAGTTCAACTAATTACTAGATTAGTTTATCTAACTAATTAATACAAGTATTTGTACATTTACTAGTTGAGTAAATTTACAATGTGTTAATTATAGATTATCCATAATATGATTTAAAGTAATTAAAGCATATGGTGTTGGATAATATTATTGTCTAAATTATATAAGGTTTATTATATAATTAATTATTAAAAGTATAAATACAAAGTATATATATTTCGTGTATATAATATACGGAATATATTAGTGTATTAATACTAGACATTTAATAATTAAGTGCAACAATAATAACTAGATAAACTATAAGGGTTGGAAGTGTAAAAGGAAAAGTTTAATTAAGAAACATTTCTTAATTAAATTAGAAGGACTTAAGTGAAAGATCTTCCATTATAAATAGAAGATCTAGGCTTCACTTTATTCCCCCCATTCCACACTATAAGCCACGGAATTTTGGCCTCCTTTCCTCCCTATTTCGTCCGAATACACAAGGGAAGAACACAAGCCTTGTGTTCTTCGTTCGTTCTTCGTGTTCTTCAAGTCTTGAAGAACAAGGATCATTACAAGAGCTTATCTAGAGGGCTTCTCGTTGTGTTTATCACTGGTGGATCTATCTTGAGCAATCTAAAGTATGAATTGGAAAAACCCTTTTTCCCTTCTTTCCCCTTGGACGAAATCGAACCAAGAACCCTAGGGTTCTTGGTTGTTCGTCGAACACCACAAGGATGTGTGTGTGTTCGAGTTTTTCGTACAAGGTTTCTTTCTTGTTAATCTAGTTTAGATTTCCAACATCCCATAATCCTTTAGGGTTTAAGGATTAAGTTCAATCTCAGTTCCGCTTTTAGGGATTAAACTAGCTAGTTGGTTTAACCGGCAAGAACAAGTTCATGTTCTTGTCAGTATGGCTCGAACCAAGCATACTAGCAGGTTGACCCAAGTGGTCAATCAGTTACAATGAAACCCTTTAGTAGAGTCGACACTTATATTAATAATGAGATAAATGAGTATATATCCCTTGCCAAGTGTTAGAGACACGTTGTAAATGTGGCACTTGGGATACCTAGAGGATGGTGTTGGAAGAGGGTGGACTGAGAAGGGGCGTATAGGTGTTGGCATTGCGTTTAGACCGACTCTCACCATAGCAAAAACGAGTAATTTAAATGAGTAAATAAAGAGTAATGAGTTTGAGTGTTTTATGAATTTGTGCGTGAAATGTATGTGATTATTTGTATTCATGACTAGGAAATTCACTCAGCTTTAGCTGACCTAAACTCGCCCATGATTTAAAATGACATGAACATGGTTTGACGCACTGAGCATGTGCAAATTTTTGTTATATGGATCATGTGCAAATTGTGATTATAGATTTGAAATGATTTAAAAAGGTTTTTGAACACTAAATATGTTTATATTTGGTTTTATAGTTTTTGAAACAGTTTGAAAGTCATTATAGTACACGAGTCATACCAGTTATCATTTTGATGTAAATCAATGAATTATAAAGTCATAAAACATGTGAACTCATCAACTTTATTGTTGACACTTTTCTAATATGTTTTCTCATGTATTGTTATTAAAACATTTATCATGTCATTTTTTCCACCTATTGGATTATTGTATTTTGAAAAGGATTTTTGTCTTTACTTCTAAGCATGAAGTTTAGATGTTGATTGAGAATTTTAAACAATGTTGTTGGGTCGCTGAAAGCGCCCCCCACTGATAGATATTTAATGAAGACAAAAGACAATAGTTAGAAGACAATTTGAAGATTAGTTCTTCAGATTGTGGGTAACTATGAATCTGATCAGTTCGGATTTCAGTTACCCGACTACACTATATGATCAACAATAGAAGTAACGATCAGTTCCCCGTGCGGAATCAGAGACTGATCAACCGGTTAGATAGTTGTAATAGGTTCAGCGTACACTTGACAATAACGCTGAGTCTTGAAGAAAATAATTCGCTAAACAAAACTCTTAGTGAACGTCATTGAAGCTGTCCACCATCTAAAGATGCATGAGTATCCGAAGACTCATAGTGATCTGAAGCGTATAAAGGTCTGAAGTTTCAGTGACACAAAAAGACACAAGTATTGCACAAGTTTATATATCGCCGATAAAAGGGAATCCAATGCAGATCTTCTAGAAGATATCGACGATCATAAAATGACAGAAAGTACTGTCAGGATTCTGTTAGTAGTGCTCGTCGCATGAAATATCCTCTTACACATGGATTCATTCGTACATCTCGTAGCTGTCATGTTTTTCAAACACTATAAATAGAAGATTTGGTGAACGAATTTCAGGTGCACCTAACAAGTTCTCACCTTGCTAAAGCTTCCTCAGATAATATCTTTTGAGAAAAGTGTGAACAACCAATGATACCTTCTGTTACTTTGTTTCGATAATTGAATCCTAGTAACAAAGGTGTCTGGTCTTGTGATTGATCAGTTGTTGATCAATACTCGTCTTAGACATCATTTGTCATTGTCTATCTCTTACAAGTAGTTTAGTTAGGATTCATGTTCTTAGCTATTCCGCAACTACTTGTATCTTAATTTATCATTATTGATTAATAAAGAAGAGTTTATTTATTGTTGAGTGTCATCAATTTTAATTTGGTCAGTAGAACTGTATAAATGCAATTCATCACTTATCACGGGACTAACAAATGTTTTTATTCAACATACTGTAGTGAATCATTTGCTTTTAGGTTTGTAAATGTGTAACAACTAGCATAATGTTGCCCGCGCGATGCTGCGGGTATTTTCATACGGCGTCCAAAAGATTGTTTAAATCAATAAACGTTTCAGTTGTACAACGTTTAGCTATATCATGTGTTATCTACCTAAAGGTATACAATTAGTCAGAAGATTCTTTATGCATTTAACTACCTCTCAATAAGATTAATAATAAAAGTACAAACGTTTGTATGAAAATTCAGGCCTCGTTGAAACCAGCTTTGTATATAAATTACTAATAATAATATTAATAATAAAAACCAAAGTATTCCTCTTATTATACATTAAGCATACTAGAATCACTGTTCATAAAGGCTTTTTGACTCTTTTTTTTCAAACTAATATATAAAGGTTAGTGTGTAAAAGTGAATCCAGTGTTATTACGGTTGGATGGGAAAAGTTGCGTGCCTACTACACCAATGACTCATGTTCGAATCTTATTTCCTAAATTTTCCTTTTGTCTTTTCATTTTCACATGTTTATTTTGTCTTTTCATTTTCACAAGGTTTTATTATTTTTTATAGTAATTAAGAGATTACACTCCCCAGAATAATTTAATTTCTTTATATACTTACTACACTTTTTTTTTATTTTTAAACATTTTGTATAATTCATTTTTTTGTTTTATACTAAAAATGATTCCCTTGAACTATTATTATTAATAATAAATACTTTTAACTTCAATACTTTAACAATTTGTATTTTTAACCACCTATACTTTTTGCTACTCAAAAAATTTGGACTAGGTTTAGTTTTGTTCTTTACAAGAGTTACGTACATATTAGTCTATTAAGTTATAATTAATATAAAATCTAAAATCTGTGTAAATTTTGTAAATACCAATGATTTGAAAGTTGAGGTGTATTTATTTATAACATTATCGAATTATTAGTGACATGTTATAATATAAATTTAACCTAATTATATATTGTATTAGATAATTAACTGGATACTTTCATAATAGACTGTATTATGTTATTTGACATTTTCAATTCAAATTAAATTTAAAGACAATTCTATATAATATAATATAGAGTGTTCAAAAGAAAATAAATCTAATATGATATTTTTACTAATGTAACTTACACAAAATGTAAACAAAATAAATCCGCAGCAACGCGCGGAGGGTCAACATGCTTGTTATTAACATTTGTCTTATGCAAAAAAATACATTTAATAATAATTGTTCAAGAAAAACCGGCATTTTTGTTATATAAGAATTTTTTAGTTATATAGAAATATGGAAAAATTATGGGTAAACGATAATTTTTTGAAGAAATGTAGATGTCAAATATTAAAGTTCATGATAGTAATTTGTTATTTAAGAAAAATTTAAGTTCAAATGAGTAATTATAATAGATGTTGAATGTTAAAGTTCATAATAGATGTTGAATATTAAAGTTCAGGGTAATAATTGCTATTTAAGAAAAGTTAAGGTTCAAGGGACTAAAGTGTAATATCATGAAATTTGATTAAAAAAAAGAAAAGGACAGTGCAAGATTTGAACACCAACGGAACAGGTCAACAACAAATGGCTTAGCCACTCCGGCAGATTGCTATTTAAGTTTTTATTCACCTACAAGCAATATATAGTTAAACGAAAATGATGTGCTGTCACAAACTGATTCGTCCAGTAACTATTCACCCGATGGTGAATGTTAGGTATATAATTTATAATGCATTTTTATGCTTTGCTTTACTATTAATAGATTGTTATAATTATCATGTAAGTTGCATACATGTTCTCTCCAATATGAGTTTTGACGGGGTGCGCCACTAAAATTCAAAAATCGCAGTTACATGTTGCAAGGGTGGTGCCAAACTCAATTTTGCAAGGTTTGGTGTACATAGAGTGAATTAAATTTATACAGTAAAATCAAGTAATAAATAGTTACATGATAATTTTGCAACATAAAAAATATACAAGACAAAAAAAATTAATAATTATTTTAAGTTAGTTACACAAGACATTACAAAGAATAAAACTACTAAGTTAAAGTCTTTAGTAACATACGATAAAGCATAAATTAATTACAATTTTAACCCCACCAAAAAATCAGGATACAAACTAAAATAAACATGCAATTTTGTTTATAGCACAAATTAGAGACGTGTATACAAGTGTTTTGTAAGCTTTCTAAACGAATTATGTATGCATAAATAATAATCTTTTTCTTGTCATTTTTCACATGTTGAATTGTTGTTTTAGAAACCAAATGTCCTCAACGTTCCACAAATTGCTAGAGAGATCATCGGCTTCGTTACTACCTGGCCATTGGGTTTGGTTATTTTGCTCCACCATAGCTTGAAAATCCATGCCCTGATTGAAGTAACCCGATGGGCTAATCAGGGTGTCACTAAATCCGCTACCAATCGAATTACTTTGTTGAAAAAAATCATGATTTTCTATGGCGTAGCCAGGGGTAATTTGGTCATTCACATAGGTGTTGCAACAATTGTTATTGCCTTGTGGCATTACCACTTGGCTTGTAACTATATTATCCATACTGTTGGTTTGGTTGAGTGGGTAGGAGTTTTTTGTGGTTGCCGTCGAGGTGGTGGTGGTGGTTGCGGTTGTGGTTGTGGAGGAGGATGAGGAAGAACCACCGGTTGTTGTGGCGGCCGCCTGAATCCGTTCCACTAGTCTTGGCATCCAAAGATACCGCATAGTGTCCTTAAATTGCTTGCTATTCACATCACATTTGAGTTGTTTTGCATGCTTTTGAACTCTCGTTCTCCAGTAATTCTTAATTTCATTATCTGTTCTACCGGGTAAATGTTGCGCTATTTTTGACCATCTGATAGATAATAGTCGATATAATTAAAATTAGTAATGCATAAGATTGTTAAGGAAACAAACTAAAAATCTTTTAAAAATAAAAGGTCGATGCACATACCGATTACCCCAACGAGAATGAAGTTCAAGAATCAAGAGTTGTTCTTCAAGAGTAATATTTCCGCGACGAACATCGGGTCGTAAGTAATTCAACCACCTTAATCGGCAACTCTTTCCGGTTCTTTTAAGTCCTGTTTAAATTAATTTAAGAAAGTTAACAAAAAATACACAAATATAAGAAATTTTATTAAAATGAAAAGATATAAAGTATTGGTAAAGTGTATAGACGTTCATAATACCATAATAATAAGCACTTGTTTCTATCATTCTCTTTCTAAAAACTATATGAATTAACCGTCAAATTTCACTTTCTATTTTCTTGACAAAAATTACACAAAAAGTGATAGGAATATATCAGGATTCCGATATTAGGCATGGATATATAGTTTGACCGGAAAATAACATACCGGCACACCTAGCAAGCGAATTCCACCGGCCTTCACCATGATGAGCTATGTAATTGGTGAGAGTAAAATCTTCTTCCACAGTCCAAGGGCCTCTTCTAAGATCTTCAATCATGTTCATTTGATCATCTTCTTCACTACCACTCATTTCCACAGAATTGTTCATTTGATCGATGTGTGTGTTTTAGTGTGTGTCAAAGATGTAGAGTTATGAGAGAGAGAAAGAGAGAAGCTGTTGATGCTCAGCTTTTGGCTTAGTGCAGGGAGCTGTTAGGGTTTTTATAGAGAGAGTTGTAGCTTAGAAACTATATGTGTGTATTTACTGTGTGAGAGAGAAGAAAATTGAGAGGGAAAGAACGAGCCGCAATAGTAAAGTGGGTATGGTGGAGAGAGTTTAATAAGAAAAGGAGTTTGATACTTACGTACTGGATAAATATTGGCAATCTTGAGAGATCACTATAACGACAAATCCTTTATAAAATGGAAAAATGGCAATTAAACACATGTCTAAAAAAAACTTTATATTTGTTGGAGAGGACTTAATTATTAATTATTTAGGGGCTTATAAGTTTTTATGATTATTTAAGTTTAATAAGAAATAATAACTGTTTGGTTATTTATGAGGTTTAAATAAGTAATTTTAGAAGAGATTTTTAGCTTATTAATGATTTTTACCTCTTTACCCTCTTATTGCATCGAATTTTTTTCAAAAATGCTGCTACTTTTTCAAAAACTTTCACAAATGATGCACTTTTTTTTTGTTTTTCAAAAATAGTGTTTATGGACTCTAGGAATCCGAAATTAGCCTTAATTTGGACACCATGAGTCCGGAAATACAGTTTAGTCGTATCTGGGCTCAGAAAAGTACAACATAAGGTACAGCGCGGCAGAAAAGTAGATGGGGGACTCTCGGAGTCCGGAATTGCTTCGAAACGGACTCTCGCAGTACGGAATTCTATTTAATAGGACTCCCCGAGTCCGGAATTGGGTTGGGTTTTTTTCATTCAGATCGCCTATATAACACAATTCACAAAATCTTCAAAACCACCACCTTCGCAAATTACCTACTTTCAAGACCAATTTTTCAAAACCACCACCTTCACAAATTATCCATTACTTTTAAAACGCTTCACAAAAAAAAAAAAAAAAAAAAAAAAAAAAAAAAACACACATCTTATTTAAAAATTTGAGTTTTTTAGAATGTGGCACAGTCAAGCAGTGTCCGTCCTTTTACTTTCAAAATGGTAAAAATAAAATCTTTAATGCAAAAACATTGAAAATGCTAAATTGTTCACATGCTATTACCTTTTGTCGTCATAGGGGTGGTGACCAGAAAGAACTTGTGAATCGGGTGTATAAAACAGAAATGTACAAACGTCAATATAGAATAGAGCCTTTAGACCGCTACCCCATGTCGCTTACTGGAACGACCCGAATTGTGGATTGAGAGCCGCAAGTGGAAGAATTTTAACAAGAAGAGGGAGGAGACATGTGAATAGGTTCCATAACGAGATGGACCAGGCAGATCCAACGCAAGGAAACATAAACCGTTGTGGAATTTGCACCCGGGAAGGGCATAACAGAACCACTTGCCCAACTATTAGTAGAGATTGATTGTAGAAGCATCGTGTGCTTTTTAGTTATTTATTTGGTACTTAAATTAATGTATAATTAATTATGTAAAAGTTTTTTAATGCACTTTTAATATTGATAATACTGGTTTTATTTCACATGATATATCAAACTATATTACATATCATTCATTCTCACGTTTAACAATAAAAATCACATTTCTACCATTAATCTGATAGTCTGCATTTATGGTAAAAGTACAAACTTCATTAGTCGGAATTCCATTTTCATGCTTGAAATTCTTGAAATCACCACTCATTTTAACTTGCTCGGGATAAGCATGGATGTCCATTACTTCAACAGAATCGCCTCTTTCAATCATGCACTGCTTATCCTGAAGTATGTGGTTATGCTGCCTCACAAACCAAACGGGTATAGTCTAAAAATATAATAAAAATATATGATTTTAGCTAATTGAACAAACATTAAAATGTAATTTTACAAGCACATTTTAAACATACCATCCTTTGATTTTTCACTACATGTTTCGCAAACTTCATTTTAAACTGCCAGAGATGCAGAACATCTTGTCATATTTCAGCTATCTTTTCAATATGTCGATCATAATCAACTTGCTCATATTCAAGCTAAAATACTTGCTCCTCGTCAGCGATTTCTTCTGCATGTACCTCATTGTAATCCGCAACTATCAAATTCTCTAACTCAACCTCATATAATGGAGGCAAATCATACATGTAATGATATGGAGGAGACTCATTATTCGACGAACTCATTAAAGTTCTTTCATTAAAAGTCAGTGGTTATGTTGGGAGAAATAGATTGGGGATATATGTGTTTTTTTTGTGAAGTGTTTTGAAAGTAAATTTGTGAAGGTGGTGGTTTTGAAAAATTGGTTAAGGTGGTTTTGAAAAATTGGTTTTGAAAGTAGGGAATTTGTAAAGGTGGAGGTTTTGAAGATTTTGTGTATTGTTTTATAGCTGATCGAACCCAACCCAATTCTGGAGTCGAAGAGTCCACCTAAACTGATTTCCAGACTCCTGGAGTCCGTTAAGAAGCAATTCCGGACTCCGAGAGTCCCCGTGTACTTTTCTCCGCGGCTTGTACCTTCTGTGTACTTATCTGCGCCTAAACTGAATTTCCGGACTCATGGAGTCCAAATTAAGGCGAATTCCGGACTCCTAGAATCCATAAACACTATTTTTGAAAGGCAAAAAAAATGCATCATTTGTGAAAAAAAATAAAAATTTTAGCATTATTCTTGAAAAAAATTCCATTTCATCAATCAAGCATTTTTATACAAGCACAACTAAACCAAACAATTGAGCTTATTAACTTATTAATAATGTATTTTGTAATTATTTTACAATTAATTTATATTAGTTATTTCAAACATTTTATTTAACAAAAGCCTATTAACTTAAATAAGCTAATAAGCACAAACTTTTTCAATAAGCTTTCCCAAACACTTCATATAGTTATTTGTATAATATAGTTACATTATTTTTATTGAGTGATCGTATATTTTTTGAATTTTTTAAATCTAATCCAGTTTTTTTACAAAGTATTAATTTTTTGTGATTAATTATATAACAATCTAAAAATTAACCGACCGCTAAAATATCAAAAGACCATCAGATGTTCTTAAATGTCATTGTTTTGCGTGGCTAGTTACATATTTAAGAGTTTGGTAAATATATTACTTTTTGTTAATACAAGTATAATTGTGTTATTACTACTGATCGTTTTCATAATTATAACACGTATTAACGCCAAGGAGAATGGAGAGAGATAGAGAGTGGTCAGAAGTCCATCGGCGCCGGAAGAAGACCAACAACAATGACGAAGACAATAATCGAAGACACCAGGTTAACACAACCTCGGTGAGGGCATCACCTGGCAAGAACGCCATCACGTTCTACATTGATAATCTTGCAGTGGGGGTTTCAGAAGCGGAAGTATGGAAAGCAATGGCGAAGATGGGGAAAGTGGTAGACGTGTTCATTGCTAAGAAGATGAATAAGGCAGACAAAAGGTTTGGTTTTGTTAGATTTTTGGGGATAATCGAGCCTTTGTCTATGGAAAAGAAGTTAAGAGGGGTGAAGATAAGGAATGTCGGAATACATGCTAGCATTGCCAGATTTCAAAGGGAGAAAATCCAACCAAGTAGAGTTCCTGGTGGAGGCCTTGGTAAGAATACGAAGGTAAACAAGACATTCTACCCGGTGGAATCGTTGAAACCTAAATACAATGCCCAGAGATCATATGTGGAAGTTATCACTGGTCAAAAGACCTACACGGAACCTCTTGATTCTCCGTGTATGGCTTTCTCCACTACCAACATGGTCAATAAGTGGACTGCTTATAACTTAGTTGGAAAAGTTGCATCGTTGGATTGCTTATTATCTATTAATAATATGAAGGTGGCAGAAGGATGTGAGGACTATGAGATTTGTTATTTAGGTGGTCTGTTTGTCATGTTGGATTGTGGATCGAAGGATAGTGCTCAGAATTTCCTATCAACTGCTAACTGGGCAAACTGGTTTGTGTCTTTGGATTTTTGGAAACCTGACTTCAAAGTTCCGAATAGGATTGTTGTGCTTCAAATTCTTGGTGTTCCTCCACACGCTTGGTGCCCAGATATGTTTGTGGAGATTAGGGAAAAATGGGGTACTATTCTAACCCTAGAAGAATGCTTAGCTGAGAATCTTAACTACTCTCGGGGAACAGTAGTTATTCTGACTGATCATGTGGAATGGATAAACTCCGTTCTTAACATTACAATCGATGGAATTTGGCATAACACTCTGATACCATTGATGTCCAATAGCTTTGATAGTAATGGCTGGATTTACTACTAAAGCACCCCCAGGAAAGTCCTTTCACTTTCAAGCTAGCGTACCGTACTCCAACCTAATAAATAATCAGAGTGACGGAAGACCTGGTGGAAACGGCCAAATTGTGCCCATTTGGTCGTTCAGATTCATCATCAGATGATGACGACGATGGTGACTCTGATAGTTTTCTCAGCTCCAGCGATGTTAATTCCGACTTTGGTGACGAAAAATCTATTTTTGGAGAAGAAAATTCTGTAGATGGAAATTTTGAAGCTAAAGATGGATCAGATGTTGTCAGAAAGAATCAAGATCCGGTGAACCAGGCATCCCCGTCGGAATCACAGAAGCCGGCGGACTCAATCGGGAACTCAAACAGTCGCGTCGAATTGGTTCATGAATCAGTAATAAATGTCTTGGAAAATGGTGACGATTTTAGTAATAATAATAGCCGCATGCAAAAGCCTGACAATAATGGTGATGATTGGGATTCTAGCCGACAAAAGAAAGGGCCAGACAATGATCTTGATTCAACGAATAATTTTGTTTTCTCCCCTGGGCCGGCTTCTCATGATGTTGGGCCTGATGAGAATGGGCTTAGTAGGAACCTGGATTTTGTAATTGGGCCAAACTTTGCTTATGCTGCAGAAGTGGATAATTCGGATGATGGGCTTAGTTCCTCAAACGGTAACAATGTGACCCATGTTACTAACATACCGACTCAATCAACTTTTTTTACCCAACCTCAGAAAAAGGATCGTAAATCCAGGTGCCCTCAATATTCCTCCAAAATTCCGTTTCCTATGAATTCTAGGGCAATTCTCAACAAAAGTATGCGAGTCAATCATACTCAGGCGACTAAAACCCAATCGAGTAACTCAGAAGCGACACCTTTGGATCAGTCTATTGATCTCAACAAAACCCTACCTGGCTTATCAAACGAAAATCATGGCAGTCGTAGCGAGGGCAGTAGCTCGATTGGTCTTGCTGAAGAAATAAGGAACACTATTGAGGTTGGGCAATGTCTTGGTTTCCAGATGGAAGGATTTGAGTCGGAAATTAGGAATGTTATCTCTAAATCTGGTGACGCAGATAGTTTTAAATGAAGATCTTATAAATTAATTCTAGGGGTGTTGCTTCTTCCTTGAAGCAAGACTGGATCAGAGGGTTGCGCTTATTTCACAAATCTCTTTTTCTGGGTATTCAGGAGACTTATATTACGACTCCTGATGACTTTATTCTGAAAGCTCTTTGGGGGAACAAGCCTAAAGATTATGATTTTGTCGAGGTTCATGGTAAATCGGGTGGTATCCTATCCATATGGGATCCTTCTTGCTTTAACCGTTTGAATACGGTCCGTGGGAGGAACTTTCTTGCAGTTTGGGGAAACTGGATTGGGGTCAATTGCTTATGTGGCTTTATCAATGTTTATGCTCCGCAAGAGATCAGTAAGAAGCGA
The DNA here is from genome assembly GCA_963853835.1 of Calendula officinalis. NCBI lineage: Eukaryota > Viridiplantae > Streptophyta > Magnoliopsida > Asterales > Asteraceae > Calendula > Calendula officinalis. Next base: position 80,168,294 of record OY970827.1, on the reverse strand, counting down.
AGGTTGTGGAGCTCAATTGCTAACATAATCAATTCAAATCAGAATGTTGTGTGGGCTGTTTTTGGTGACTTTAACGAAGTCAGAAACAGGGATGACAAGAAGGGTACCAACTTCTCCTTTTATAGTGCTTCGGTTTTTAATGATTTTATTCACGAGGCGGGATTGGTGGAAGTAAAAAGCGGTGGTCGTAGGTTCTCAAGAATGAGCCCAGACGGATGTAAATTAAGTAAGATCGATTGGTTTTTTGTCTCCAATAATTTTTTCAACCTCTGTCCCAATCCAGTAGTCGAGATTTTACCAAAACTTCACTCTGATCATAGTCCTCTTCTGCTCAGTTCTGATCTTGAGGACTCGGGACCGACTTACTTCAAATTTTATAACTCTTGGCTTAGTGATAAAAATCTTGTTCCTTTGGTAAAGAACGCATGGGCCGGGGTTTCTTTAAGGCCGAATATACATCATATGGCAGCCTTTATGATAAAACTAAAAACAGTTAAAGGTTGTGTCAAAAATTAGAGAAACAATGTGAAGGTGATTGAGCAAAAACAAATCCTCAGCCTAAAGAATGTGGTGGAAGAAATTGAGGCTAAGGCTGATCAAGCTTCGGTTTCATCTCAAGAGATCACAATACGCCAAAATAGTCTTATCTCGTTGAAAGAATTGGAGCGCAAAAAATCTCTTGATCTCAAACAGAGATCGAGAGTCAGATGGGCAGTTGATGGTGATGAGAATTCTCGGTACTTCCATGGTATTCTAAACTGTAATCGTCGTAACAATTTTATTCATGGGGTATCTATTAATGGTTCTTGGGTATCCAAGCCTAGTTTGATTAAATTGGAGGCCCTTAAATTTTACAGATCGAAATTTGCTGGCTGTCATACTCGTCGACCCAATTTCATTAATTCCGGAATAAAAAAAATCGATGACACTCAGGCCCAATTGCTGGAATATGATATTAATTTAGATGAAATTAAAGCTGCTATTTGGGCTCTCGGGTCTGACAAAGCCCCTGGGCCTGATGGTTTTTCTTTTGCCTTTTTTAAGAAGTTTTGGGATGTTTTGAAGTCGGACCTTTTTAGGGCAGTAAAACAGTTTGAGGCCACGGGCTGTTTCGATAAAGGCTGCAACGCCTCTTTTTTGGCCTTGATTCCAAAGCTTTCTTCGCCGATCTCTTTTAATGATTTTAGACTGATCAGTCTTCTTGGCAGTTTCTATAAAATTATCGCTAAAGTTCTCGCAACGCGGTTGAAAGGTGTTATTGGATCGGTAATAGGGAAAGAGCAAACTGCTTTCATACAAGGGAGAAACATTCTTGACGGCCTTTGATTATTCGCGAGGTCGTATATTGGGCAAAAAAGACAAAAATGAAAACTTTAGTGTTCAAGATTGACTTTGAAAAAGCATTTGATACAATTAATTGGCAATTTTTGGATGATATTCTTAGACAGATGAATTTTGGTGATAAATGGCGTCGATGGATTCAAGGGTGCTTAAACTCTGCTTCGGTTTCGGTCCTAATTAATGGATCCCCCACCGAAGAATTTTGTTTGGGTAGAGGTGTCCGTCAGGGGGACCCACTTGCCCCTTTTCTATTTATTATTGCAGCGGAAGGGCTTAACATTGCTATGCATAGTGCGTGTTCGACGGGTATTTTTCAAGGTATCAATCTACCTAATAATGGCCCGATTGTCTCTCATATGCAATTTGCGGATGACGTGATTTTTATCGGTGATTGGTCTTGTAAGAATATTTCTAATCTTATTAGAATTCTTCGTTGCTATTTCTTATCATCGGGCCTTAAAATTAATATTAAAAAATGTAGTCTTATGGGTGTTGGTGTGGAAGAATCGGAGATCAATTTTTTTGCTTCTAAGTTTCATTGCAAACCCGGTGCTTTTCCTTTTAAATATCTCGGGCTTCCTATAGGTGGATCCATGAATAGATGTGAAAATTGGGAGATTATTATAAATAAGTTTTTGTCAAAATTGTCTAAATGGAAGGCCAACAATATGTCTTCCGGTGGTCGATTAGTTACCATTAAATCTATATTGGGAAGCTTGGGTTTATATTTCTTCTCGTTGTTCAAAGCGCCGGAGAAAATTATTAAAAAACTGGAAAGCTTAAGAATGCGGTTCTTTTGGGGCTCAAATGAAAATGAAAACAAGATCTCATGGATCTCTTGGAAGGTAGTTATAAACTCATATGACGAAGGTGGTTTGGGGATCGAGAGCCTAAAGGCTCTTAATTTAGCTCTCCTTTCTAAATGGTGGTGGCGTTTTAAAACGGAACGTGATAGCTTATGGAAAAATGTGATTTGCTCTATTCACGGTTTGGAAGGTGGTCTTGATCGGGAAAATTCTGTTGGTAAACATCCAGGGTTATGGCGTAATATTTTAAAAATATCTCGTGATTTTGACAAAGTTAATATTCCTATCCATAATTGGTTTCAATCCCAATTGGTCCCTGATTTGGGCAGACCTGTCACCATTTGGGCTCTTGATCCGGCTAGCGGTTTTAGTGTCTCATCTTTAAGGCAGGCGTTTGATAGCTTCTATCTTAAATCCAAATCTTGTTTAAAAGACTCCCGGTCATCGTGGGTGCCTTCCAAAGTTGATATTCATGCTTGGAGAGCGGGTCATTTAAGGCTTCCCACGAAGGTGAATCTCGCAAAACGTGGCGTTATTATGCTCTCCAATGATTGTCCGATTTGTGGCGATGTTGATGAATCGGAGGATCATCTTTTTGTTTCCTGTTCGCTGGCTGCTCATTGTATTACTGAAATTGGAAGGTGGTGGGGGCTCGATGGTTCGGGCATCTCTCGACTTCAAGATTTATTTGCTTGGGGAAAAAATTCCAATCTTAAAGGAGACGTGCTCAAGGCATTCACGACGGTAATTTATACATATCTTTGGGTTCTTTGGAAGGCTAGAAATGGTAAGGTCTTTTCTAGATCGAATGTTGACCGATCAAAGGATTATCTCTTAATCAGTCAAGTACAGGCGCTTACGTTTTTTTGGCTCAAGAACCGTTCGAAATGTAATCTAGGGAATAGATGGGATGTTTGGTGTATGTTGCCTATTTCTTGTTTTTAACTTTTCTTTGTATGATCGTCTAGCTTCTCGCTAGTTTTATATTAAATTTTGTGCATGTTGCGGGTTGGGTGATGGCATTGCCGAAGCTCAACTTGACTCATGTTTTTTTGCTGCTGTTCAAAAAAAAAACTACTGATCGTTTTCATCATTACCACACATTATATTAGGCAAAACAGTACAAATATCTTACTATTTTAAGAATTAACTTATTATTAGTGTTAATTTTTATTAAAAAAATTTATCTAGGTTTAAAAACTATATATTACATATACTCTCAATTACATATTGGTTGGACGTCTCACCGGAAGCAGTGTATTTACCAACAAGGTATTTGGGATTGTTGGTTCGAGATGATGATATTCTTTGAAGCTCGATTTACAGATGGGTTGTTGCTTTGTTGTTAAAAAGACAAAGACATAATTAGTAATTATAAATGGAGTTAAAGAGGAAGCACACGTGTGGGATGATGTAGTTAAAGTCGGCCTTGGAAGTTTGAGACTTTGACTTTTTTTTTTCGCTTTGTTGGATTTGAGTTGTAGAAGTGAGAAATTAAAAAAGGTGGTAGGTCCATCTAAATAAATGTTATTTCTGCTTTCTCAACCTAAGAGAATAGTGATTTGGTCTTCAGTTTCGAGAGTTCCCATTTGTTAAAAAGTCACTGAACGTAAATATCGTAATCAATGCCCGTATTTGTATTTCAACACCAGGATTAAGTACTTTTTGCCTTTTTGGGTTTAATCTTTACGTATTGAGAACCTTCCCAAATTAGTAAGGATTAATTTTCAGTCAATAAACTTGATACTTAATCCGTTTCAAAATAAGTGATACACTTTGGAGTTCACATTTTTTAGGCAAAATACGATAATGAAAGTTAATTATATTAAATTAGATAGTTAGTAGAGGATGTGTCACACATATATTGATTAAAATGAATTTAATGATGTTTAAAAGTAAAAGTAAGGGTAGATGTGTCTTTTTACTATATTAAAAGAGATAGTTAATGGGTGTGGGTCCCACTACCTTTTACCAAATATGGTAGTTTTCAAAGTATATCACTTATTTTGAAAGAGAATTGATATTGGTACCACAACTTTTAATGGTTATACCACACTATACAGATTTTACAGCTAACTGTACAAGTATGTTATGCACTAGATGTGGTAGATACATTAAAAGTTGTGGTAGGAAAATCATCCCCTATTTTGAAACAGCTTAATTAAATGGATAGTGTATCATTTTTTTTAAACAGAGGAAGTATTAAAAATAGAATTGTATTTTATAAAAAATATGCATCATGCAAGACTTGAACTTGTGACCTCTGCGTTATTAATACCAGGGGTGGACTCAATATGTGTCCCGCAGTGGCACGTGCTATTGCTCAAATTTTTTCCACAGGGTACATTATTTTGACTTTTTTTAGTGTTAATTACTATCGGATTAAAAACTTACCCAATAACTTAAAGCAATTAGTTAATAATCCACACCTAAAACTCAACCTAAAATTTAAACTAAATAAATAAACTCAAAGTGTGTATTGTGTATAGTAGAATTCCAAACCAAAGTTGAAAAATATATTAATACGCGAGCGGGCTAGCCAGATCGATGCAATAGAGTCTCTTATGTTAAATTCGTGTTTAGAGTGTCGATACTTGTAGTTGTTGATGTATATAATCAAATAATGTGATTTTATAATAAAGTCTCTTATATTAAATTCGTTTTTGCTTCGTGGCACTGCTCCGAACCCCGCAAGGTGCACACCCCCTTGACCCTCCCCACAAAGGTGCTTCTATTGGTGGAAGATTCTAATTCCGCCCCTGATTAACACAGTGTCTCCAACCGAGCTATTAGACCATAGGTTCATTAATTGACTATAATTATGCTTATTAATCTCTTAAACTTTAAAACACCACCATAACCCACCATTCGTGGCCACCACCCAGGGCGATTCTGAAAACTAGCTCGTGTATACTTATGTGTAAAATCATTTGAATTAAATTAAGTCCAACGGAATATCGAAAATAGGCAGACTATATGATCTAATCCGGACATTTAAATTAGGGATTAGGGTGACACTTTTAATTTGACGGAAATTTTTTACTTATTTGGAAAAATATATATTTCATGCTAGTGACCAAAAATTGATTGGATCGATTCTACACCACCACCGATTCCTGATCCATGAGGTTTTTGAGTGATTCAGAAATCAAATTCTTAGTTTCGTTACTCCCTAAAAGGGAACTAAGTAGTAGAAGTTCAAAAGGAACGCAAAATAAGCGCAGTAACAATTTATCTTTAACAAGTGTCCCACCACACATCCACTATCCTTTTCTTCCAAGACTAAAACTCCAAAACTCAAAAGTCAAAAGTCAAGCAAGTAAAAAATGATAGCCACCTTAATTAGTTTGCATCAGAAGATTTTATTTTGCATTGTTTTCTTCTTTACAATATAAGAATGATCCTACGCAATTGTCCTATAGTTTTCGAAATCTAAATGTATGACCAATTAATGGAGGTTTAAAATGAACACTATAACAACAATATTTGAATGTAACTAGTATATTATTTAGGATTTTTCTAACGTTTCTTATAGGGAACATATTAGGTTGTATTTTATGAATTTGTAATTTCCTAATATGTCTTAAATAACATTAACGTACTCTAATTTCTACCATTTTAAATAGATGTAAATACGATTTATGTTTGAATGAAAATTTGATTTTCATTGATGTACCTAACAAGTGCAGTAAGGTGCCGCACGTTGCTGCGGATCTGTTTTCTTTATAATTTGTCTGAATTATAATAATAGAAATAAAGTTGTGCAAAATAAATATGTAATGCGTTTATAATATATATTTGTAGATAATTATTGACGTGTATTGCTAAGGAATTATAAAACTATAAAAAAGAAAGTAAAAGAAAATAATCCAATTATAAAAATAGATAGTAAAACTACATAAAATATTTTCATTTAACATTCAAATATATAAAAGACAAACATTCGGATGCCATTTTATGGGTGTTTTTAAAATGAAACAAAATAAGCTTGTTATATTACCTTAAAATGAAACATTTTGTGGGTGTTTTTACGACAGACTTTTAGAAGAAAAAAAATATCATTTTATATAGTTAAAAATTAAACTAAGATAGTATTTATAATTATTTTGTCATTAGTTGATAATATAGGGCTAAAAGAAAACATTTCTAAAAACTTACAACCCACACCTTCTTTTAGGGGGTTTTTTGAAAATTTCCCACCATGCATCCGTTTTTTGTTAGGCTAGTGGGTATGGGCACCACATGTGGTGGTGCCCTTTTCCGCCACATCATCGCCACCTCACACCCTCACACCATCACCACACCACATCATTTGGTGAAAATACCCACCACACCACACCACACCATTTTATTTTTCAACTCATCATTTCATTTCCATTTATTTTGCACACAAACAATATTTTATATAATTTAAAATTACATTACATTAAATAAAATTAAAATGACAATACTTTTAATTAAAATGAAAATACTAGAAAGTAAACATTAAAATACTAGAAATTAAAAATTACAATAATTAAAATAAATTATTACTCTTCATTGTCTTCATCGTCGGCGTCTTCATCGTCGGCATGTGCGTTGTTGTAGAGATGGTCCGTCAAGTCATGTCGAAGTCGTTCGTGTGTTGTTCCGTCTCGAATGTCGACAACCCTGTGCAAATATTCCGCACTTCCCGGTACATACAAAGCATGTCGGGGACCGTCCGGCACATATGGAGAAATCATCCGACCAGTATCTTCGACAACCATATTATGCATTATAACACATGCATACAAAATA
>OY970827.1:79424105-79561168 GCA_963853835.1 Calendula officinalis | reverse complement strand
ACGACGTCCATCATGTTTAGAAAAAGTATTGAAATTAAAGTCCAGAGTTGTAATTGTCAGTTTTGAAAAGTTAAAGTTTAGGATAGTAAACTACAATTTTAGAAAATTAAACGAAAAACCACCATGAATCTCCCACTTATTTGAAACGCCACATGTTGATAGTTTCTTCTATAATAATAATATATATTTTTTTAAGATATAATTTTGATTACGTTGATTAATAATATCAATTTTTTACATGAATAAAGAAGGTAAACGGGCAACAAGCTGCGCCGCTATACCTTTTTGAATTGTAAAACTAATTCTTTTAAAAAACAACATTTGTGGAATTGGGTGTCATAACGTTGCTATGCATAACATGTTGGACTCTGTTAAGAAGCTACACCGCCTCAGGCGCAAGGAAACCGAAAGTATCAAATGCAAAAGGAATGAACACGTGTTGATTTTCAATGCATGCTTTCTCGTGCTTTGTTGTAACAACCCGAAATTTTGAATCGAATAAATTATTGAAAAATATGATAAATAAGGATAAATCATTTAAAACACGTGGAAATTGGTTTCGTGTCATTTGGACATCGTATGAGAAAGTTATGGACGAAAACGGGTCGAAAGTTAGACCAAATCAACAAAAAAAATCGAACATAAGGTAACCAGCTGCTCGAGCGCGCGAGCAGGGGTCTGTCGAGCACGCGAGCGAGGTGCAGAGTGATCCCGATTTGGACAGAACCCGTGTCGCGTTCGGGAGTACTTCTGTCGAGGGGCGCGAGAGGTTGTCGAGGGGCGCGAGTATCTGGGGCCGAGAACCATTCTGGTCGTGTCGAGCGCGCGACAAGGTGGTGGTCGAGCGCGCGAGTTCGCCTGGAACACATTAAATTCGGGTTTTGGCCATTAAATGCCAAACTTGAAACCCTAACTCTCTCTCTAGAGTTCTTATACATATTTTGAGTGTAAAAGATCGTTTGGAGCTGATTTTGGGGTCCAAATCAAGTGATTTTGCTTCCATTGTTGAACATCAAGGTAAATCTTCACTCCTTTGTAGTTGTAGCTTTAGATCCATGGATTGTAAGCTTGGGTTTGAAACCCTAGTTCTTGGGTTTGTGAGTAATGGTTGAATAAAGGTTGTATACACTTAATATATGGTTTTTTTTAAACAAAGAGAACAAGTGTATGCTTAAGATTTGTAAGAATCTTAAGATTGGTTAAACCTAGGGTTTTGAATGTCACCAAAATTTGGGGAAAATGGTGTTGGTGACTAATTAGTGTTATGAGACTAATATTGGAGACTAATGATGTTGACCTTGGGTTATGGTTGGGTTTGGGTTTCGTTGGTGAAACCTTGGAGCTAAGATTTTGGGATTTTCACCAAGTTGGATGAACTTGGTGGTTAAAGATGATGCTAGAAATTATGTGTTATCTAATTATTAAGGATAACTAGAAATGTGATTATTATGTTGATAGGTTGCAAAGACCTACATGTTGGAGTTATTCAAAAGGCGGGAAGCAAGGATTCGTGCTGATAAACGCGAATTGGAAAGCATTGCTAAGGTGAGTACATGAGACTTTTAAACTGGGTACATAGCAAGAGTTTTGAAAATACATATGATATTTTTATGGGTCTTTATTAATAAATGTTTGGTAAAGATAGTGACTGAAAATGGTAAGAAAGTAGGTATAATGTGATACTAGAATATGTCTAGTATGGTTGATGATTTTGGAAGTAAATAGGATAAACTTAAGTGATTATGGAATCTGTAATAATGAACCATAATTATAAATTATGAAGTAAAAAAATGTATATTGAGTCTTTATTAATAATTATGTATAAGTAAAGCAATTGGAAATGATTTGATAAGTAATGAGCATCTATTGGTAGGAATTACTAATAAAAGAAAAGAACGAATATACATATGAAAACGATTATGATGTGACTAGTAATAATTATGTATTATGGTCAACGAAGAGATGAAAGTATATGAAATAGATAAATGAGAAATGTATCTTACAAAATAAGTGAGTATGGACCTCCTAGGGTTCATAGATGTAGAAGTATGTGTGAGATGTTAAAGATTGGGTCCACGGGACCATACAGGTACGTCCACTCTATGTTGAACTTGTTACATATATATAGTTATTATTAGATAACTAACTTGTTTGACGATTGATGTGATAGCCGAGAGCTACATTGACATAACTGTTAAGTTATGGTAAGATTGAGATGATGTGATGTCACGGGCGACTCCCGGTCATGAGGTGTGGAGTGAGGGGCAGTTGGGTGGATTCCCATCGACTCATCCACGTTAGTAGTCTTGCTAACTGGACGTATTCTGGCGAGTAAGGCAGGTATCGGTAGATTGGGTGATTCCCTCTTGCCGGTATCTTGAGCTTCTAGTTAGTTCGGGGGCAACCCGATAACTAGATATATTGGAGTTCTAGCTAGTTCGAGGGCAACCCGATAGTTAGATATATTGAGCTTCTAGTTAGTTCGGGGGCAACCCGATAACTAGATTTGATTGCTAGGAAAGCATTGGAACAATAGGGTCGCTATAGGGTGACTAGCCTATATTGATGTGATATATACATATGTGTTTATATATACTTATGAAACGATTATTATTATTATTTGGGTCTAAAACCCATGTATCTCACGAGACTATTTTGTCTCACGTACTACGTTTGTTTTATGGCTGTGTACTCAGGTACAGGTTTGAAGTGATAGAAGGTTGCACTAGAAGTGACCTAGAGATGTTTAGCTCGGGAGCTCGTAGGTAGATCCCTTGCCTATGGTTTTGATATACTTGGTGACACCGTATTTTTGTATACTCTGATAAAAGTTTTAAAGTTTTTGTTAAACCATAATTCGGGCAACATGGAAGATACTGAAAAATCGTATTTTAAATGTTTTAAACGATGTTATAAAAATACGGGTGTTACAACTTGGTATCAGATCTATAGTTTAAGTGAATTAGGTTGGATGTCCATCCTAGTCTTAGACTGTAGCAATAGGAATGTAAGATTCCTTGAGATCGATAGGTTGACCTTGAGACTTTATGTTAAGTTTAGGGTTGAACCTAGGGGACCTATAGATGTTGTTATGAAATGTGCAATGTGGAGTCTTTTGAGACCGTAGGGCATTAGTATGTTAGGGTCGACCCCTATGAGATATGCCATATTTTGATCTAGTTGTGTTGTTTTCAACTGTTGAGTTGACCGTTTGAATCTTGTTGTTTGGATATGTTGGTATGGCGAAAGAATGAATGTGAAAAGTGGACGAGCTCCACTAAATTGGAAAGAGTTATGAATGAGGATATGAACCAGATTTTGGATAATCGAATGAATGAGGGTAGGCGGAATGATTCCAATGCCCGTATGAAGGAAGAGTCATGGAATGACGAAGTTCGTAGTGGGAAGTACCTACATAAAAAGGTAGCAAGACCTAGTTGGATGAAATGGAAGGACGTTGTATAAGGCCTTCACATCATGTAAAAACGTTATGTAATTCAGAAGTTCTAAGCCGGAGATCACGACGTGGTGGATTCGGTAGACTGAGCAAGTGCTAGGGAGTAGAAAACGAAGGAAGAATGATATGGTGACGTTGGCATCACCATTATTGAAGGATGATGTGTTGACACGGTGGAATGTGTCATATGAAGCTTTGCGAAGAAGAGCACGGTACAAGATGTTGTGAAAGGAACTCCCGAGTGAGTTGAAAGGGGAAGTCTTCCCGGAAGGAAACTTAGAGGGGGATTCATGATGCCACCTCGGAGATCTTAGATAAAATGGAAGATGAGATTATGACTTAATTGTTTAGTTGTTGCACGAATTAATGCTTATAGAAATTGGAGATAAGTTGTATGATGTGGAGATTTATATTGAGAATAGTCTTCCCGGTTAGTATGTGTATAGAAATTATATATTGGGAAGGATATAGATCGGTGTCGCATGTAGTAAGGATATAAGGGTTGATGCTATTATGTAGCATAAAAGGTTGAGACACGAGATTGGTGAATGTTTCCAATAAGAGAATGATAGTATAATGAAGTACTAAGTCTTGGTAAGAATTGTTAGCTTGGATGGGAATTATAGAAATAGAAACTTTGGAAAGGGAACTTGGATATTCGGCGGGAACCCGGATAAGTAATGTAATATCTTTATGCGTGAATGGTAAAAGAGAAGAATGACTAAAGGTATAGTGATACCTTAAAATCCATAAATGGAAAATATGTGGAAAATGATAAGCGTCGGGAATGACGAATTCTAATCGTTGAAAACGATTGAGTATAAGTTGGCATATAGCCCTATCAAGTTTTGTGAGAGGATTGATGGATTCGGTATTAAGGAGTAGAAGGCAATTGTTGGTAAAATTTCATAGTAACAGTGTGATAATGTATGACATAGTGTAGTGTAAGACTACGATTGGGAAAGGAATATTCCTAAGTCCCACGATGTGAAAAGGTAGAACATCGAGTGTTGTGCCATTGGTTGCTAAGTCATGGGTTGCAAGCGTAGGCCGGAGTTGATTATTTGACTCAAGGATGATTGGATTGGCCGGTGAATTATGGTTCATGGAATGGAGTGGTAGTTACTCCGGTGGTGACGAAAGATTTGGAAATTGTTAAGGAAATGAACCGGTTAAGGGGGGGTTAATGTGTAAGTGAAACGCTAAATAGTAATCGGAGGTTTTATTAGTTACCCGCGGGGTGCAATGCATGTGCATTATGTGATGGCCTTCAAAGGCATATGACAATGAAAAGGTAATGTCATGTGGATCGTGTTGAGTAATATGTCAAATGAGAAATATGTTAGATATGAAAGAAAACGATAATGTGATATTATGTGAATGGTGCTAGAATGCATGATGAGTAAATAGACGATTGAGTGAGTGAGAAAGTAGCAAAGCTACGTGATGCGAAAAAAATGAGTAAATGATGATATTGGTGTGGCATATATATATGTTTCTATATGTGCACAATAGAGATGTTTAGATGGTATTGGTGTGACATATACATATGTTTGTATATGTGCACAATAGAGATGTATAAATGGTATTGGTGTGAAATATACATATGTTTGTATATGTGCACAATAGAGGTGTTTAGATTGAATTGGCGTGATATATATGTATATATATATGTGTGTGTGTATGTTTATGTGTTTATATGATGAATGTAGAACCATGTCGTTAATGAGTATTGCTATTATGTTATGGTAAATGAGAATTTAGTTCGAAATGCGGGTTGCATTTAGGTCATGTATGTGTAGGAGACGCCTACAATTTATAGAAGAGGAGGAAAGAGGAACTCCTACTGAGCAAATTATTATTTGGTAACCAAGATATGATAAACTTGTATGAAATTGGGGAATGTGTTGCGGTAGAGGATCTAGTAGCGGTAATTGAAAATGAAAGTTATAAAATTGATCGATATGATACAAAGATGGTTGAAAGAATACTAAGGGACGGTATGAGTGACCAAATGATGGTCAAGAATCGGTAAGGGTCGGTGTGACCTTAAGTAAAGGTGCGACTCTCGAATTATTTGGGGAGAAATTGAAAGTTTCGAAAAAACGGGAACGATGGTTAAAGAAATAATAATGAGTAGAACGGAAGTGATAAGTTGGTAATAGCATCCCGTGAGTAGGGAATTTGTTAGTTTGAAAACAAAATATGGTTGACTTTATGCAAAAAAAAATCAAGGTTAGTCAACTTGTGATTGGTTGAATTGGTCAAAGATGGGCTTTGACTCTTGTTTTGATTGACTAGTGAATGTTGAGAGCATAATGTATCGGTTGTATGTATGTGAAAAGATTAATGGAATAGTTGAAATAGTTGTAGTCGGATTATACGACTTTGACCCGTTTGGGTGTTTTCAAGATTGAATTTGAGAATCGAGTATATGATTGTAGATGCATCATAAATTAAAGGCCAAATTGTAAAGGAAAGTAGGATTTATGGGATCCTTAACGAGAAGGGAAATTGTTAAAGTATAGTTGAATTTGTTCTTAAGTCAAAGGTTAGACGATGTTGGAATATGGCAACTTGGTCGAAGCTAGACTTTGACATTCGTGTTGGTCAATTAGTTAATTGTAATGCTTGGGTCATGTCATTTTTATGTGTATCAAAGGATCGGTTAAAGGATTGAAAGTGTTGTGGTCAAAATTGTGCAATTTTGAACCATTTGGGTACTAAAGGCTTAAGATTGATTTTTGACCCGTTCGGGCCTAACGGGGTTAAGCAAATGTTTAAATGCATATTGTCGGTTTAATTGTAATGGGAAAGTTCGATGGTAATAACAACAAGGGAATGGGAGCGGAATACTCGGTTGAATGTGAATTGGAAATCTTTGAGTGATTGCGAGGACGGAATCTTTTTAAGGGGTAGATAGTTGTAACGACCCGAAATTTGTAAATAAATAAAATATGTAAAAATATGATAATTATGGATAAATCATATAAAACACGTAGAAATTGGTTTCGTGTCATTTGGACACCGTATGAGAAAGTTATGGGCGAAACCGGGTCGAGACGCTTGATGAAAACTGCAGCCCTGCCGAGACACTTGGCGAAACCGGGTCGAAATTTTGAATCGAATAAATTATTGAAAAATATGATAAATAAGGATAAATCATTTAAAACACGTGGAAATTGGTTTCGTGTCATTTGGACATCGTATGAGAAAGTTATGGACGAAAACGGGTCGAAAGTTAGACCAAATCAACAAAAAAATCGAACATAAGGTAACCAGCTGCTCGAGCGCGCGAGCAGGGGTCTGTCGAGCACGCGAGCGAGGTGCAGAGTAATCCCGATTTGGACAGAACCCGTGTCGCGTTCGGGAGTACTTCTGTCGAGGGGCGCGAGAGGTTTTGAGGGGCGCGAGTATCTGGGGCCGAGAACCATTCTGGTCGTGTCGAGCGCGCGACAAGGTGGTGGTCGAGCGCGCGAGGTCGCCTGGAACACATTAAATCCGGGTTTTGGCCATTAAATGCCAAACTTGAAACCCTAACTCTCTCTCTAGAGTTCTTATACATATTTTGAGTGGAAAAGATCGTTTGGAGCTGATTTTGGGGTCCAAATCAAGTGATTTTGCTTCCATTGTTGAACATCAAGGTAAATCTTCACTCCTTTGTAGTTGTAGCTTTAGATCCATGGATTGTAAGCTTGGGTTTGAAACCCTAGTTCTTGGGTTTGTGAGTAATGGTTGAATAAAGGTTGTATACACTTAATATATGGTTTTTTTTAAACAAAGAGAACAAGTGTATGCTTAAGATTTGTAAGAATCTTAAGATTGGTTAAACCTAGGGTTTTGAATGTCACCAAAATTTGGGGAAAATGGTGTTGGTGACTAATTAGTGTTATGAGACTAATATTGGAGACTAATGATGTTGACCTTGGGTTATGGTTGGGTTTGGGTTTCGTTGGTAGTAAGTGCAAGAAGGCGGATATGGTGATGTATGCGTCACAACTGTTGAAAGAAGATGCCATGATTTGGTGGGATATCGTTTATGAAACCCTTGGGAGAGAAGTGGTGGAGAAGATGTCGTGGAATGAGTTTACCACGAGATTGAAAAAGAAATTTTGTCCCAAAAGGGATTTGGAAAAGATGCACGAAAAGTTTGTGACCCTTAAGAAGGGTGATATGTCGGTGGAAGAGTATTCGAGGGAGTTCACGGGATTGCTCCCGTTTGTTGCTAAAACCTACTCGGATGAGAGGTTGAAGTGGTCCGGTATGCTAGTGGGTTACCGTGGGACTACCAATTGGAGGTGAAGAGGGCGGTTTCACTAGATGAGGCCATTAGTGCCGCCCGGGGTGTAGAAGAGGTGAATGTGGCACGGGTTGCCGAGAGGGCCCATGTGGGAGAGAAGAGAAAAGCCGAGAGTGGCTCGGGTACTTATAAGAAGGGGAAGTTCACATCGAGCTTCTCTAAACAAGGAAGTGTTGGTTCTTGCAAGAAATGCGGGAAGAATCATACCGGCGTGTGCCGAGGAGAATCGAAAGCTTGTTATAGTTGTGGTAAGATGGGGCACCTAGCCCGGGATTGTAAGGCCAAGTTGTCGGCCGATGTGGAGTGCTATTCTTGCCATGAAAAAGGGCATTATAGCAATGTGTGCCCGAAGAAAGGGAACGAGTCGATGGTGTCCACGGCTCAAAATAAGGTGGAACCGGCGAAGGTGAAGGGGCGATCCTTCCAACTCACTCGGGAGGAGGCGAAGGAGGCACACGATGTGGTTTCAGGTACTTTATTCATTAACTCCTTGCCAACTTATATCTTGTTTGATTCGGGTTCCAATTATTCATTTGTGTCTCATGAGTTTGGTAGAAAGTTGAATGTGGTATCGGAATTATTAGATGAGGTTTATGAAATAGAGGTAGCCGATGGGAAAACCTCAATGGTTGAATGTATCTATAGAAATTGTGAATTAGAAATAGACGGGAAAAAGTTTAAGGTCGATTTGTTGCCCATGGGGATCAAAGCTTTTGATGTAGTTATCGATATGGATTGGTTGGGGATGCACCAATCCAAGGTATTATGTGATAAGAAAATAGTGTCGGTCAAGACACCCGAGAACGAGAAGGTATATGTGTATGGGGAAAAATGACACCAGATGCCTAATGTGATTACCGTCATCAAGGCGAGGAAATGTTTATCGAAGGGTTGTGCATCATTTATTGCATATGTGTTAGACGGCCGAAAGGAAAAGAAGGCGGT
This sequence comes from Calendula officinalis, assembly GCA_963853835.1. NCBI lineage: Eukaryota > Viridiplantae > Streptophyta > Magnoliopsida > Asterales > Asteraceae > Calendula > Calendula officinalis. The sequence continues at coordinate 79,552,466 of OY970827.1, read as the reverse complement.
TGGTGATATTAAAATTATTCGGGATTTTCCCGAGGTGTTCCCCGATGATTTACCCGGTTTTCCACCGGAGAGACAAGTTGAGTTCAAGATTGATTTGGTGCCGGGGGCGACGCCAATTGCTCGTGCTCCATATCGATTAGCTCCCACCGAAATGCGGGAATTGATGACTCAATTGCAAGAGTTGTTAGATAAGGGTTTTATCCGTCTGAGTTCGTCACCGTGGGGTGCCCCGGTGTTGTTTGTTAAGAAGAAAGACGGTTCGATGAGAATGTGTATCGACTACCGTGAGTTGAATAAGGTAACTATAAAGAACCGTTACCGTTGCCGAGAATCGATGATTTGTTTGACCAATGGCAAGGTGCTAGTTATTTCTCAAAGGTTGATTTGAGGTCGGGTTATCACCAAGTATGGGTGAAGGAAGGCGACACCGAGAAGACGGCCTTTCGTACACGGTATGGTCATTATGAGTTTCTAGTGATGCCGTTTGGACTTACGAATGCGCCGGCTATTTTTATGGATTTGATGAACCGGGTTTGTAAACCGTTTCTTGATAAGTTTTTGATAGTGTTCATTGATGATATCTTGATTTACTCGAAGACCGAGGAAGAACACGAGAATCATTTGAGACTTGTGTTGGATGTGTTGAAACGGGAGAAGTTGTATGCCAAATTTTCGAAGTGTGAGTTTTGGTTACGGGAAATACAATTTTTAGGTCACGTGGTATCACGTGATGGTATTAAAGTTGATCCTTCGAAGATTGAGGCGGTGTCTAATTGGGAAGCACCGAGAACTCCCACCGAGGTTAGAAGTTTTCTTGGGTTGGCCGGGTATTACCGAAGATTTATACAAGATTTCTCGAGAATTGCGGTCCCACTCACAAAGTTGACTAGAAAAAGTGAGAAGTTCGTGTGGGATAAGAAGCAAGAGGAGGCGTTCGGTTTATTAAAAGAGAAGTTGTGTAACGCGCCGATTCTCACGTTACCGGATGGTATGGAAGATTTTGTAGTGTATAGTGATGCTTCAAATCAAGGGCTCGGTTGTGTGTTGATGCAAAGGGGTAAAGTGATCGCCTATGCTTCACGACAATTAAAGGATGCGGAAACAAGGTACACGACACACGACTTGGAGTTGGCGGCGATCGTGTTTGCCTTGAAATTATGGAGGCACTATTTATATGGTACTCGGTGTACGTTGTACACGGATCATAAGAGTTTGCAATATGTATTTACTCAAAAAGATCTTAATATGCGACAAAGAAGGTGGATCGAGTTGATCAACGACTATGATTGTGAGATTGTGTACCATGCGGGGAAGGCGAATGTTGTAGCCGACGCCTTGAGCCTTTGAGAAGCCGATCAAGGGTGTAACGACCCGAAATTTGTAAATTAATAAATTGAATAAAAATATGATAAATAAGGATAAATCGTTTAAAGAACGTAGGAATTGGTTTCGTGTCGTTTGGACACCGTACGAGAAAGTTATGGACGAAACCGGGTTGAAACCTAGACCGAAAAGTGCAGCCCTACTGCAAAGGCAGGCTCGCGGCGCGAGCCTGGCGCGAGCGAAACGCGAGGTTGAGCAGAGGGACCAGAGCTGAAACGCGAGAAAGTCGCGTCGACTTCGCGGCGCGAGTCAGGCGCGAGCTGGGCGCGAAGTCTGGTAAAAGCGGCGACTAGTGGGCAGACCCGCGTCTCTTCACGGCGCGAGCTCGGCGCGAGCGGGGCGCGAGCCCTTCCGACCAGAACATAAAAATCGGGTTTTGGCTCATTTGTGCCATCTTCAAACCCTAGTTCTTCCTTTTGGCGATTTTGGAGCTCTAGTGCAGATCTTGGTCGATTTCTTCTCAAATCTTTGATAGATTTCACTCCTAGTTGAAGATTAGAGGTATATCTTCACTCTTTGATCTTTGTAGCTTAAGATCTATGTATTTGGGTGTAGGGGTTTGAAGCCCTAGCTATTTGGGTTATGGATTGTGGTGACATAAGTGATGTATACACTTAATAGATGGTATGTTATCAAAGGAAACAAGTGTATGATTATGATTTGCAAGAATCTTAAGGGTTGATTAAACCTAGGGTTTGGTAAATCACCATAATTGGGGGAAAAGTGTTATTAAGTGTTATCTAGAGATAGATGGACACATTGGTAGTAGAATGTGATGTTGATAATCTTGTGATTATTGTATTAGGCATTTGGTGAGATCTTGGAAGGTTGACCAAATTGTGAAGCAAGGAAACTGACGTAAAGAATACGGTTGGAGCACTTTATTGCTAAGGTGAGTACATGAGACTTTTAAACTGAGTACATAGCAATTAATTTTGAAAGTACATATGATATTGTATCAGTCTTTATTAACAAATATTTTGATAAAGTTAGTAGTTGAAAATGTATGAAAGTATGTAGAATGTGATACTAGAATGTGTCTAGTATGATTGATGAATTTGAAGTAAATTATGATAGATCCAAGTAGTTATGGAATCTATGTTATTGAACAATAATAATGAAGTAATTGATTAAGAGAATGTATACGGAGCCTTTATTAATAAATATGTATTAGTAAAGCAATTGGGAATGATTTATAGTAATGAGTACCTATTGGTAAGATATACTAATAAAAGTAAAGAACGAATATATATGAGAAAGAATATGATGTGACTAGTAATAATTGTCTATTATAGTCAAGGAAGAGATAAAAGTATTATGTTATCGATAGATAAGAAATGTATCTTATGTATAAAGTAAGCATGGACCTCCTAGGGTTCATAGATGTAGAAGTAACTGTGGTTGCTTATGATCGGGTCCATGGGACCATACAGGTACGTTCACACTGTGATGAACTAATTATATGTCGTTAGTATTAGATGACTAACTTGTTTGATGTTGGATGTGATAGCCGAGGGCTTTGACTGTCATAACTGTTTGGTTATGGTAAGAGATAGATGGTGGTGATGCGGGGGACCCCCGGTCACTGGACGGTGGTATATATGTTTATACACCGAGTGTATATATGTTTATACACCAAGCACACGGGTGCTTCTAGTACGCATATGTTTGGTACTAGGTATGTTAGGTTCTAATACATATATGTTTATGTATTAGATATGTTGGTAGGACGGTGGTATATATGTTTATACACCGAGTGTATATATGTTTATACACTAAGCACACGGGTGCTTCTAGTACGCATATGTTTGGTACTAGGTACGTTAGGTTCTATACATATATGTTTATGTATTAGACGTGATTGGGCTTCTGGTACATATATGTTTATGTACTAGATACGTTTGGGCTTCTGGTACCTATACGTTTAGGTACTAGATATGTTTGCTAGGAAAGCAAAGCAGTTAGAGTCACGAAAGGGTGACTTGACGGTATTTATGTAGTTTTTATATATGTTTATATATTTATGAAATGACTATTATTGGGGTCTAAAACCCATGTATCTCACGAGACTATTTTGTCTCACGTACTACGTTTGTTTTGTGGCTGTGTACTCAGGTACAGGTTTGAAGTGATAGAAGGTTGCACTAGAAGTGGCCTAGAGATGTTTAGCTCGGGAGCTATTAGGTAGATCCCGTTGCCTATAGTTTTGATATACTTGGGGACACCGTATTTTTGTAAACTCTGATATAAGTTTTAAAGTTTTTGTTAAACTGTATTTTGGACGATATGTCAGATATTTAAAAGAATGTATTTTAAATGATTTAAACGATGTTATAAAAATACGGGTGTTACAACTTGGTATCAGAGCTATAGTTTAAGTGAATTAGGTTGGATGTTCATCCTAGTCTTAGACTGTAGCATTAGGAATGTAAGATTCCTTGAGATCATTAGGTTGACCTTGAGACTTTATGTTAAGTTTAGGGTTGAACCTAGGGGACCTATGAAAGTGATGTGATTATGGATAATCAGTGTTATGAAACTCATGAAACGTACACGAGGTACTAATTGTTTAATGTCTTTCGTATAGTCAAGATCGAAAGAAATGGTTAACACTCGAAAAAGTGGGAAAGCCCCGGAGGGCCGGGAGGAGGATACACCTCATGTTGAGGCTGGGGTTGAACAGGAAAGTCAACCGTCGATGCACCGGGTGGGTGAATCGGAGGTCGGAGCTAATAGAACTCCGGTGACTATGGCGGACCTCCAAACTATTATTGATCAATTCAAGGGAGTGGTGGCCGATGAGGTGCATCGCATAATTGGGGACCGTGAGAGGTCGGATGGAGATCGTGTATCCGAGGCTAGATCGGATGAGAAAACCAGGGGTGGTGGCACTCGAGTGGAGAAATCCTCCACAGGTGGTTGTAGTGATGCAAGGGCGAGGCCCGATGAAAATTATGGTTGTTCTTTTAAGACCTTCATGGCTTGTAAGCCAAACATATATACGGGTAGTTCGGACCCGAAGGTAACTATGAGGTGGATCCGAGAGACCGAGCGGGTCATCGGAAGTAGCAAGTGCAAGAAAACCGATATGGTGTTGTATGCATCTCAATTGCTAAAAGAGGATGCTATGGTTTGGTGGGACATAGTTTATGAGACCCTCGGGAGGGAGGTGGTAGAGAGAATGTCATGGGATGAGTTTACCGTGAGGTTGAGGAAGAAATTTTGTCCCGACCGAGATTTGGAGAAAATGCATGAGAAGTTTGTGACCCTAAGGAAGGGTGAGATGTCGGTCGAGGAGTACACGAGGGAATTCACGGGATTACTTCCGTTTGTTGCTAAGACCTACTCCGAAGAGAGGTTGAGGGTAGTTAGGTATGCTAGTGGGCTACCTTGGGATTATCAGCTAGAGGTAAAGAGAGCGGTCACGCTAGATGAGGCCATTAGTGCCGCCCGAGGTGTGGAAGAGGTGATCGAGGTAAAAGTTGCCGAGAGGGCGTATGTGGGAGATAAGAGGAATGCCGAGAGTGGCTCGGGTACGGTTAAGAAGGGAAAGTTCATGTCGAACTTCTCTAAGCAAGGAAGTGTAGCCTCGTGCAAGAGGTGTGGGAAGAATCATACCGGCGAATGTCGTGGGGAACCGAAAATTTGCCATGACTGTGGAAAGACGGGACATTTGGCCCGAGATTGTAGATCCAAACCAATGGCCGAGGTTGAGTGTTACTCGTGCCATGAGAAAGGGCATTATAGCCACGTGTGCCCGAAGAAGAAAACCGGAACGCTTGTGTCCGCGGCTCAAAAGAAGGCGGAGCCGGCAAAGGTGAAAGGACGATCCTTCCTACTCTCACGGGAGGAGGCGCGCGATGGGGCGTCAGGTTCGGGAGCTAAGGATTAGGCGACCCGTAGTTGTAGCATTGGATGATTAGGCCGGTGTGCCATTTGTTTCCCTAAGACTTTAGTTTTGGGTACTATTGTAGTCTTTCCAAATGTTCTTGATAAAACCACGTTTTGAATGTATGAATGTTATCGTTAAACTTTATTTACTTAAAAGATTTGAATTAGCAAGATTAATTAAGTGTTGATGAGAGTAGAGGCATTTGGTAAGACCTTTGTGATGGATTGGTTGAGTATACACCAAGCCAGTGTGTTGTGTGAGTATAGCCATATTGTTAGATTGTTGCCCAATTTGGTGCTTACGGGAATTAGTAGATGAGTTGTATGACGTGAATAGTCATCGTGGGAATAATCTTCCGGGTTGAATGAATTCGTATTTTTTTTAAGAATCATAGACCGGAGTCGGTTGGTTGACTCCAAGATGACCGGGATGACCGGTGAAATTATGGTGAATAGAATTGAGTGATAGTTACTCCGGTAGCGACAAAAGATTTGGAAATATGGTAATAAAGAGATGAACCGATTAATGACGGTTAATGTGTAAGTGGAATGGTAAATAACGAATAGAGAATGTTATTAGTTACCCGCGGGGTACGATGCATGTGCATCATATGATGACCTTGGAAGGCATATAATTGTGAAAAGATAATATTATGTCATATGAATTGTGCTAAGTAATATGTCATATGGGAGACATACGAATGGGAAGGAAAACAATAAGGCGTCTTGTGGGAGAGGTGCTAGAATGCACGATAAATGATTTGATGATGTTTGTAGGATATTGGCGTGACATATACATATGTTTGTATATGTGCACAATGGAGGTTGTTAGATGGAATTGGCGTGATATACGTGTGTATATCTATATATCTATATATGTTTATGTGTTTATATGATGAATGTAGAACCATGTGGTTAATAAATATTACTATTATGTTATGATAAATGAGAATTTGGCTTGAAATGCGGGTTGCATTTAGGTCATGTAAATGTAGGGGATGCCTACGATTTATAGAATAGAAGGAAAGAGAAACTCCTAGTGAGCAAATTACCATGTGGTAACCCAGACATCGTACACCGTATAAGGGTGTGGGATGTATTACGGTAACGGGCCTAGTACCGATAATTTAAGTTGATCAATGTGATACAAAAATGGTTGAAAGAATACTAAGTGATAGTATGAGTGACCAAGTGAAGGTCAAGAAACGGTAAATGTTATTGTGACCTTATGTTAAGGTGTGACCCTTGGATTAACGGGGACGATTGATGAGAAAGTAATAATGGGTAGAAATGAGAGTGATAGATTGGTAATGATACGCCGTGTGTACGGAAATCGCTAGTTGGAAAGGGTATGGTTGACTTTATGTAAAAGTCAACGCTAGTCAACCCGTGATTGGTTGAATTGGTCAAAGATGGACTTTGATTCTCGTTTTGATTTACTAATGAATATTGACAGCATAACGTGTTGATTACGTGTTTCTAAAAAAAAATTGATTGATGAGATGGTTGACTGAATTGTAGTCAGTTTATACGACTTGACCCGTTTGGGTGATTTCGATGTTGAAATTGGGAATCAGGTGTAAGACTGTAGTTAAATCATAAATTTAAAAGTAAATTGTAAAGGAAAGGAGGATTTATGAAACCTTTAACGAGAAGGGAAAATGTTAAGGTTTAGTTGACTTTGTGCTTAAGTCAAAGGGTAAACAATGTGGGGATATACCAATGTCGGGATATATCGACTTGGTCAAGGCTAGAGCTTGACATCCGTTTTAATCAACTAGTTAATAGTATGATTGTGTCATACCATTGTTATGAGAATGAAAGGATTGGTTGAGAAAACGACGGTGTTATAGTCAAATTGTGAAATTTTGACCCGTTTGAGTATTATGAGTTTTAAAATGGGTCTTGACCGTTCGGACTTAACGGAGTTAAGTGAACGTTGGGATACGTAATGTTAATGGGACGGGGATGAGGAAAGTTTGATGGTAATGACCACAAGTGAATGAGAGCGGAATGCTCGGTCGGAAATGGGTTGAAATTCTTAGCGATTCCGAGGACGGAATCCTTTTAAGGGGTAGATAGTTGTAACGACCCGAAATTTGTAAATAAATAAATTGAATAAAAATATGATAAATAAGGATAAATCGTTTAAAGAACGTAGGAATTGGTTTCGTGTCGTTTGGACACCGTACGAGAAAGTTATGGACGAAACCGGGTTGAAACCTAGACCGAAAAGTGCAGCCCTGCTGCAAAGGCAGGCTCGCGGCGCGAGCCTGGCGCGAGCGAAACGCGAGGTTGAGCAGAGGGACCAGAGCTGAAACGCGAGAAAGTCGCGTCGACTTCGCGTCGACTTCGCGGCGCGAGTCAGGCGCGAGCTGGGCGCGAAGTCTGGTAAAAGCGGCGACTAGTGGGCAGACCCGCGTCTCTTCGCGGCGCGAGCTCGGCGCGAGCGGGGCGCGAGCCCTTCCGACCAGAACATAAAAATCGGGTTTTGGCTCATTTGTGCCATCTTCAAACCCTAGTTCTTCCTTTTGGCGATTTTGGAGCTCTAGTGCAGATCTTGGTCGATTTCTTCTCAAATCTTTGATAGATTTCACTCCTAGTTGAAGATTAGAGGTATATCTTCACTCTTTGATCTTTGTAGCTTAAGATCTATGTATTTAGGTGTAGGGGTTTGAAGCCCTAGCTATTTGGGTTATGGATTGTGGTGACATAAGTGATGTATACACTTAATAGATGGTATGTTATCAAAGGAAACAAGTGTATGATTATGATTTGCAAGAATCTTAAGGGTTGATTAAACCTAGGGTTTGGTAAATCACCATAATTGGGGGAAAAGTGTTATTAAGTGTTATCTAGAGATAGATGGACACATTGGTAGTAGAATGTGATGTTGATAATCTTGTGATTATTGTATTAGGCATTTGGTGAGATCTTGGAAGGTTGACCAAATTGTGAAGCAAGGAAACTGACGTAAAGAATACGGTTGGAGCACTTTATTGCTAAGGTGAGTACATGAGACTTTTAAACTGAGTACATAGCAATTAATTTTGAAAGTACATATGATATTGTATCAGTCTTTATTAACAAATATTTTGATAAAGATAGTAGTTGAAAATGTATGAAAGTATGTAGAATGTGATACTAGAATGTGTCTAGTATGATTGATGAATTTGAAGTAAATTATGATAGATCCAAGTAGTTATGGAATCTATGTTATTGAACAATAATAATGAAGTAATTGATTAAGAGAATGTATACGGAGTCTTTATTAATAAATATGTATTAGTAAAGCAATTGGGAATGATTTATAGTAATGAGTACCTATTGGTAAGATATACTAATAAAAGTAAAGAACGAATATATATGAGAAAGAATATGATGTGACTAGTAATAATTGTCTATTATAGTCAAGGAAGAGATAAAAGTATTATGTTATCGATAGATAAGAAATGTATCTTATGTATAAAGTAAGCATGGACCTCCTAGGGTTCATAGATGTAGAAGTAACTGTGGTTGCTTATGATCGGGTCCATGGGACCATACAGGTACGTTCACACTGTGATGAACTAATTATATGTCGTTAGTATTAGATGACTAACTTGTTTGATGTTGGATGTGATAGCCGAGGGCTTTGACTGTCATAACTGTTTGGTTATGGTAAGAGATAGATGGTGGTGATGCGGGGGACCCCCGGTCACTGGACGGTGGTATATATGTTTATACACCGAGTGTATATATGTTTATACACCAAGCACACGGGTGCTTCTAGTACGCATATGTTTGGTACTAGGTATGTTAGGTTCTAATACATATATGTTTATGTATTAGATATGTTGGTAGGACGGTGGTATATATGTTTATACACCGAGTGTATATATGTTTATACACTAAGCACACGGGTGCTTCTAGTACGCATATGTTTGGTACTAGGTACGTTAGGTTCTATACATATATGTTTATGTATTAGACGTGATTGGGCTTCTGGTACATATATGTTTATGTACTAGATACGTTTGGGCTTCTGGTACCTATACGTTTAGGTACTAGATATGTTTGCTAGGAAAGCAAAGCAGTTAGAGTCACGAAAGGGTGACTTGACGGTATTTATGTAGTTTTTATATATGTTTATATATTTATGAAATGACTATTATTGGGGTCTAAAACCCATGTATCTCACGAGACTATTTTGTCTCACGTACTACGTTTGTTTTGTGGCTGTGTACTCAGGTACAGGTTTGAAGTGATAGAAGGTTGCACTAGAAGTGGCCTAGATATGTTTAGCTCGGGAGCTATTAGGTAGATCCCGTTGCCTATAGTTTTGATATACTTGGGGACACCGTATTTTTGTAAACTCTGATATAAGTTTTAAAGTTTTTGTTAAACTGTATTTTGGACGATATGTCAGATATTTAAAAGAATGTATTTTAAATGATTTAAACGATGTTATAAAAATACGGGTGTTACAAAGGGAAGGTCAATGCGTATTGAAGTCGTCTCGAGTATTATCGAAAGAATCAAGAATGCTCAACGAGAGGTTATGGGAAAAGAAGAGTTAAGACAAGAACGTTTGGGTAAGAACCAACATTTTGTGGAAAATGTGCAAGGGTTGAAAACCGTAGGTGGTCGGATTTGGGTTCCCAAGTTCGGGGGTACCCGAAAAGAGTTATTGCATGATGTGCACAAGTCAAAGTATTCTATTCACCCGGGGAGTACAAAGACATATCAAGATTTGAAACGGGTTTATTGGTGGCCCGGGATGAAGACAAGAGTAGCCAAGTACATCTCGAAGTGTGCCACGTGTGCACAAGTGAAAGCCGAGCATCAAGTACCGTATGGGGTAGCTCAATCATTGCAAGTACCGGCCGGAAAGTGGGAAGACATAACTATGGATTTCATAGTTGGTTTGCCAAAGACGAGTAGGGGTCGTGATGCCATTTGGGTCATAGTTGACCGGTTGACCAAGAGTGCATTATTTTTAGCCATTCGGGAAACTTTGCCACTTGAGAAGTTGGCTAAGTTGTATGTTGATGAGGTGGTTCGACTCCACGGGGTTCCATTATCGATTGTGTCCGATAGAGACGCGAGGTTTACCTCGAGATTTTGGAGGTCATTACAAGATGAATTGAGTACAAAGTTGCGGTTGAGCACGGCATATCATCCGCAAACCGACGGTCAAAGTGAAAGAACAATTCAAACGGTTGAAGACATGTTGAGATCGTGTGTGTTAGATTTCGGGGGTAAATGGGATGAGCATTTACCATTGGTCGAATTCTCATATAATAATAGTTATCATTCGAGTATCAAAATGCCGCCGTATGAGGCGTTGTATGGGAGAAAGTGTAGAACTCCATCTTGTTGGCTAGAAGCGGGAGAGTCAAAGCTCACGGGTCCCGAGATTGTAAGAGTAACAAATGAAAAGATTGGTGTAATACAAGCCAACATGAAAGCCGCTCAAGATAGACAACGAAGTTATTCGGGTTTGAAAAAGAGACCATATGACTTGGATGTCGGGGATATGGTAATGTTGAAGGTGTCACCTTGGAAGGGTGTGATGCGGTTTTGGAAGAAAGGAAAGTTAAGTCCAAGGTATGTTGGACCGTTTAAAATATTGAAACGGATCGGGCTTCAAGCATTTAAGTTGGAACTTCCACCCGAGCTTCAAGGTGTGCACAACACCTTCCATGTGAGTTATTTGAAGAAGTTCATTGGTGAGGTTGAGAATATTATTCCATTGCAAGAGTTGCGGGTTGATGCCCCGAACCGGTTGATTGAGGAGCCCGAGGCTATATTAGAGTCAAAGACAAAGAAGCTTCGGAATAAAGAGATCGAATTGGTATTGGTCAAGTGGAAGCATTCCCTTGGACCGAATTTGACTTGGGAAGTCAAAGACGAGATTCGGAAGAGGTACCCGGATTTCGTGAACTATGATGAGATTCCGAGGACGGAATCTTTTTAAGGGGTAGATAGTTGTAACGACCCGAAATTTGTAAATAAATAAAATATGTAAAAATATGATAATTATGGATAAATCATATAAAACACGTAGAAATTGGTTTCGTGTCGTTTGGACACCGTATGAGAAAGTTATGGGCGAAATCGGGTCGAGACAAAGGTCGAAAACTGCAGCCATGCTGACCTGGGGAGTTCGTGGCGCGAACTCTAGTTCGCGATCGCGAACTTGGAACAGAAACATTGGGTTTTTGGTGATTGAAGTTCACGGCCAGCTCACGATCGGGAAGAGTTCGCGACAAGGGAAGTTCGCGGCGCGAACTGGTTGTTCGCGGCGCGAACTCTTCTGACCAGGCATTAAATTCGGGATTTCAGCCATAAATGCAAAACACAAACCCTAGTTTTCTCTCTTGGCGATTTTCGAGCATAAAGGTTGTTCTTGGGTGATTTCTTCATCAAAAGCTTGGTAGATTTCACTCCTAGTGGAAGTTTAAAGGTATATCTTCACTCTTTCATCTTTGTAGCTCAAGATCTATGGATCTTGAAGCTAGGGTTTGAAACCCTAGTTCTTGGGTTGGTGATTTATGGTGAAATAAATGTTGTATACACTTAATAGATGGTATATTAACAAGGGAATCAAGTGTATGGTTAAGATTTATAAGAATCTTAAGGGTTGGTTAAACCTAGGGTTTGGTAAATCACCATAATTGGGGGAAAGTTGTTAGTAGGTGTTATCTAGAGATGGATGGACACATTAGTAGTAGTAATTGATGTTCATCATATTGTGATAATTGTATTAGGCTTTTGGTGAAGTCTTGGAAAGTTGATTGGATTGTGAAGCAAGAGATTGGGTGTCAAGAACACGGTTTGAGCATCATATTGCTAAGGTGAGTACGTGTGGACTTTACTGAGTACATAGCCTTGAATTATTTTATTACTTGTGTTATGGTCTATTTGCTTATTTGTGTAGACTTATGGTATGTTGAGTTAGTGATAGATATTATTGATAATATTGGACTAACTTGTTTGATGACGATGTGATTGCCGAGAGCTAGATAGGCATAACTAATGAGTTATGATATGATATGATATGATAGTGATGATGTGATGGCACGGGGGACCCCCGGTCATGAGGTGTGGTGTGAGGGGCAGTTGGGTGGATTCCCATCGACTCAACCACGGTAGTAGTCTTACTAACTGGAGGTAGTCCGGCGAGTAAGGCAGGTATCGGTAGATTGGGCGAATCCCTCTTGCCGCTATCTTGAAGTTTATTAATGGCGATGGATTTCGGTTAATAAGCTAACGTGGTTCTAGTTAGTTCGGGGGCAACCCGATAACTAGATGTGATTGCTAGGAAGCAAGGTTGATAGAGTCACAATAGGGTGACTAGATAGATGGATGAGTTACTTGTACTATGTTTACATGTTATATGATACTTACCATTATTGTTGGGTCTAAACCCATGTAGCTCACGAGACTTTATTGTCTCACGTACTCCTTGTTTGTTTTGCTATGTACTCAGGTTCGGGATCGAAGGTATAGGTGCGCATGGATAGAGATGCGGGGCCTAGAATAGAAGAACACTAGATTGGATTTAGACTTGGCTTTGGTTTTGATCTATTTTGTAACACCAATTTTATACTCTGATTTTCATACCTAAGGTTTTTGTAAATCCATATTATGGGAATAGTTCTTCTATTTATTGAAAATGATATATTTTGGCCAAATGTTTTGTATTAAAAATTGAGGTGTTACAGACCGAACTTGACTTGGGAAGTCAAGGATGAGATTCGGAAAAGATACACGAACTTCATAAACTATGATGAGATTCCGAGGACGGAATCTCCTTAAGGGGAGAGTTGGGGGTCTGGCCGTGAGGAGTTCCCGATCCAGCTCCCGATCGCGAAGAAGGCAAATCCGAATGAGTTCGCGGCGCGAACTCCCTGTTCACGGCGCGAACTTTGCGGCTGGGGTATAAAAATGTGAATGCAGCCTTTAATGCTCATTTAAAACCCTAGGAAAAACCCTCCCAGCTAGTGTGTACGATTTTGAGCATAAAGTGGCGATTGGAGCTTAATCTTCACTAAATATTGATCATTCTTGCTCCTAGTTGAAGAACAAAGGTAAATCTTCATCTCTCTTGGTTTTTTAGCCATAGATTCAAGTAGGGAAAGCTTGAATCTCAAACCCTAGTTTTGGGATTGTTCATAAATGGTTAAATGGAAGCGCGAACGTGGGTTCGCGATCGTGAGGATGAGGCAGAGAGTTGGGGGTCTGGCCGTGAGGAGTTCCCGATCCAGCTCCCGATCGCGAAGAAGGCAGATCCGAATGAGTTCGCGGCGCGAACTCCCTGTTCACGGCGCGAACTTTGCGGCTGGGGTATAAAAACGTGAATGCAGCCTTTAATGCTCATTTAAAACCCTAGGAAAAACCCTCCCAGCTAGTGTGTATGATTTTGAGCATAAAGTGGCGATTGGAGCTTAATCTTCACTAAATCTTGATGATTCTTGCTCCTAGTTGAAGAACAAAGGTAAATCTTCATCTCTCTTGGGTTTTTAGCCATAGATTCAAGTAGGGAAAGCTTGAATCTCAAACCCAAGTTTTGGGATTGTTCATAAATGGTTAAATGGAAGTTGTATAACTTATATATATGGTATTTTAACAAGGAAAATGTGTTTATGAAATGGATCTATGAAAATATGAAGGTTTTTGGAATTAGGGTTTGGTAATTTGGGGAAATATGATGCTAGTTGTTGACTAGCCATGGAATATGTAGTTAGTATTGATGTTTGATGTAAACCATTGTATTGGTTTTGGTATTAGGTCATTTGGTGGAGGAACTTGAGGCATTCAAGTCTTGAGAAGTGATAATCTTGTTCAAGAATCATATCTTGAAGTGAGCTTGACTAAGGTGAGTACATGTGAACTTTCAAAACTGAGTACATAGCTAGTAAATGTTTTATGTTTAAATGTTTTATCGAGTATACAAGTAATTTAGTTAATTATGTGATTATTAATGAATTGCTTATGTGATGAAGATTGATAATTGATTGAGAAATGATGGGGCTATAAGCTCATAGTGATAAAAGACAAGTAATGATGATGATGATGTCCCTAGGGCCCTGATAGATTGGAGGCATTCTGGTTATTATGGTTCCTTAAGGTTAGTGGTAGATTGGAGGCATTTCGATTACCCAATACCTATGAGTCCCGGTATATTGGAGGCATTCCGGTTACCGTGGATATGATGGTCTTGATAGATTGGAGGCATTCCGATTATCTTGACATTGGCCAATGATGAAAGAAAAGAAGTGACCCGAATGAAATTAATAATAATATTATAATATAGATGATATTATGTGACTAGTTATTTATCGGGTCTAAAACTCATGTATCTCACGAGGCAATTTTATCTCACGTACTATGTTTGTGTTTTTGCTTTGTACTCAGGTTCGGGATCGAAGATCTAGGAGGCCCGTTTAGGAGAGGCCTTGTTGAGATTAGCTCGGTGTTGATGATTATAGTTCTTGTCCTATGGCTAAGATATAATTTGTAACACCGTTTTTGTAAACTCTGATAATCTCAAACAAGAAACCTTTTTAGTTTTTGTAAAGTCGGTTTTGACAACCGATACATTATTACACATTTTGGGATGAATTGTTAATTTAAATATTGTTTTAAAATTTGAGGTGTTACATAACTCATCCAAAAACTAAAATGTCAGCAGGTCTAAGAGTGGATCTTCTATCCAACGGGTCGGTCAAAAAGTTCACATGAGCTTCTTTCTTGGCGGAGATCTCGGCACGCCGACATATGTCAAAAATGACGTCTCTAACCATATCGTGTCGGTACTTGAATCCCGGGAGCTCTTTACAATGAACCGCATGTTCCCCAAAGGAATCCAAACTTGCCTTGCGACAAACAGGGCATAACGCGTCAACCGGAAATAATGGAATCATGAGACGATACTTAAGGATGACATGATATTCCACAGGTGACATATGTTGACCTAACCCGTCTATAGGAATAACTAGAAGAAAATCTTGGGCATGAGGTGCCCGTAAACAATCGAAAACCGCTATTTTAATAGTAAATGTATATTAGCAAATGATATTAGTTAATGTACTAGCAAGTTTTAATTGGTTAAGTTACTATTCAGCTTCTACTAAATGTATATTAGTTAATGTAACAAAAATTCTAATTGGTTTTACTATTTTAATATATAAATTAAAATTGATTGCTAAAATTTGAATAAATGTGTAGAGTATCTTGCTGTCATTTAACCCAATTTTTTTATGTGAGAAGTATAATACTTTTAAGATAATTAACAAGTACTCCAATAAATAGACAAAGGTTATAATATAATAATTTTTTTTAATTTAATACAGTAGTTAGCAGTTTACTTGAGCTATACGCGGTTTGAATCGGGTCAAATGGGTCGTACTTAACCCCTAAGAAATTCTGCGTTTGGAAGAGTTTTATATAGTTCGATTTGGGGTTTTCTTTGACAGAAATAATTCCATATCATATCATAGTTGCATCCATGGATGTCAAGATCAGCAAGTTCTTCGATTCAGTAGGCAACTTCTTCACCGGCGGCGATTCTATTCCTTGGTGCGAATCTGACATTGTTGTTGTAAGTGATCGTAATATTTCGCTCAACTAATTACCTTCTATTTAATTCAAAATGCCTTTCAGTTTACACTTGATGATCTGAAATACTATTGTTGTTACCTTAATTTTTTGATATGATTATTTCAATTGCGTATGTTGATAATTTGCACAATAGAAATTGTTTTTTAGCGGTTTGTGTTTTTGTTCTTACTTAATTTTGTTATTGATTGTATTTCGAGCTGTTTTCTCCTGAATATCGTGGATAATGGAAATATGTTGCTGGATTACGTGATTCTAGGTTTACGGGAACTCAAGTTAGAATTAGGTTTATGCATAATTTGAAGTATTAACTAGACGATTTTATCAATTCGATCCCCATGGAGAATTTGTGTAGATCATTAGGTGATTTTATCAATGAATATTCCGGAATTCGGATATAGCTTTCTGCAACCCATGAACACTTAAGAATCGCTGTTTGCATATACTTTTTAGTTATCACAAATTGCATGCTCAAATCCTTAGTATCTTCTCTGTAAGTATATCAATTATTCATACAAAATGTGGTTCAAGTACTTATTCTCTGGCTTTCGATGCCTTTGCTATTTTCTGTCACTTCAAGTTGTCTTGTTTCTTTTGTTCTGCTTATACTGGTAGTAAAAGATCTTAATTATGTTATTTAATTTCTGTATTAATCATAACAGGGTTGTGAGCGTGAAGTTGCTGAAGCTGAGAAAGGTTCTGATGAACTCAAAACTGAGTGCCTTCTACGTTTGTCATGGGCTCTTGTTCACTCAAAACGACCTGAAGATGTACAACGTGGGATAGCTATGCTTGAAGGTGAAATTAATATATTTGATTATGAATTAATCTGTTGTGATTATCCTAATTAAGGTACTTAATTTCTATTTGATTGTGACAGCTTCATTGGCCAGCACTAGTGATCCCTTGCTAATGAGAGAGAAGATGTATCTACTTGGAGTTGGGTATTATAGAAGTGGGGACTACTCGAGGAGCAGACACCTTGTTGATCGCTGCTTGGAGGTATCATTTTTTTAAGTCCCTCATGAAACTTATATTCATTATAGAGTAAATTACACGGAAGGTCCCTGTGGTATATCACTAATTACAACATTTGTCCTTGAACTTCGTTTATTACACTGGACGTCCTTGATGTATAGAGTTTGTTACACCCATGGTCCCTACTGCCGTTAGATTTTTTAAAATGACCAAAAATCCCTTTTGCCCTTTTGTAATAAAGCGAAGATAAAAGATTGTGAATGTAATAAGTGATAAACGGTAAACCACATGGACCGTGAAATTTACTATATTAATTCTTCTTCTTTTTTTTTCCTTTTATCCATATTCTTTCACCATATTCAGACTCACCACCCACCTCTATCTCTTTGAATTTAAACCTTAATTAATCACATTATCTTCGCACCACCAAACCCCCTGAAAAATCGATCCATCCTCAACCCCTACCTCCGGTTGCCTTCTCCAGTTCTTCCGCCGTCAGTGACGTTCTATCGACATGCGTGTGCAAAACACCAATTTCTCTCACGACGTGCATCAATTTTCTGAATCAATTGTTTATTTTTAATTAGTGGATTCCATGTAATTTGATTCCGTGTAATTTTTACTCTTCATTATATTCCATATGCACATTCTAGAAAAATGGTTGACCCGAAGGTCAGTAATTTGCTATGAATTTGTGTTGACAGATTGCACCGGACTGGAGGCAGGCATTAAATCTGAAGAAAGCAAATGAAGATCGTATAAAAAAAGGTAAGTAGTCATAAATAAAGGTTTGTATTGTAAGTTTGTGCATTTGTATTGATGGTTGGTTGTATGGACAGATGGTGTGATTGGCATAGGAATTGCTGCAACTGCTGTTGGTCTTTTGGCTGGGGGAGTAGCAGCTGCCTTGTCCCGCAAGAAATGAAGACATTCATATCATAATGTGCATAAAATATCCCGCCTTAAGCAAACAGACATCTCTTTCTTTCTTTCTATCTGTGAACCTCTATATACTAGATTCTACCCTTGAGCAAGGGATGTGATAACTGTTTCTTGTGTTGATTGTTCTTGATCCAAATGATTGTGACTTGGTCTTTTGTCTCTGGTAAATGATAAACTAACCCTAAATCTTTCATAAAAAGGTTGAAAATTTAACCCTACATTTTGATTAAATGACAAAAAAAAAAAAAAAAAAAAAACCTTACAATATTTTCTTAAAATATTTTTCACCATTCTAATATCATTTGATTTTCCTAAAATAACCATTTGGCCTAAGTGGAGGCAGTTTAACAGTAAAATGTTTGGCAGAAAGTAGAGTTTAACGTTTTTAAATATTGTAATTGGTGTCTGGAAATACATACTTCCTCCGATTCAAAATAAGTGATACACTTAGGCCCCGTTTGTTTTGACGTAATCCTCCGTAATCTTCCGTAATTGTAATTCAATTACATTACGAAGGACGTTTGGATGACCCATTTTTTTCGTAATTCAATTACGACGTAATTCCGAATTACGATATTCGTTGTAATTGAAATCCGTCCCAACACCCTACGAATTCAATTACGATCCTTTAGTAAACTAACAAATTTGAATATCTTATATGCTTCAGATTTTAAAATCATTTAAAAAAATTAAAAAATTTTAAAAAAATTGAAAAAATAAAAAAAATAAAAAAAATTTAAAATTTTAAAAAATTCTAAATAAATTTTAAAAAATTTTAAAAATTTTAAAAAAAATTTAAAAGTTTTAAAAAAATTTAAGAATTATAAAAAAAATTTAAAAATTAAAAAAAAAAAATTAAAAATTTTATAAAATTTTTAAAAAAAATTTAAATTTTTAAAAATTTTTAAAAAATTAAAAAAAAAATTAAAAAAAATTTTAAATTTTTTTAAATAAATTAAAAAATTTTAAAAATTTTAAAAAAATTAGAAAAAAATAAAAAAAATAAAAACTATTTATTTTTTTTAAAATGTAAACAAATAATAAAAAAATTTAAAAAATAAAAAAAATAATAAATAATAAAATATTGAAAAAAATTTTAAAAATGTTTTTAAAAAAAGTCATAAGTATTGATTTGAATTACAACTCAAAATTTTGGTAACCAAACGCGTAAGCGTATTCGATTACAACTCAATTCAATTACAACCAAATTCAAATACAACCGATTTCAATTACATTACGGAGGATTACTTTGAGCCAAACGCCCCCTTAGGGTTTCACGGTTTTTAAGGTAAAAGATTATAATGATGGTTAAATTAGATTAATTGGATGGTTAGTGGGGAATGGGTCCCACACCTTTTGAATAAAGTAAGGTTAATGATGTTTAAAAGTAAAAAGTAAGGGTAAAGAGGTCATTTCACTTTGTTAAAGTGGATAGTTGGTGGGTGTGGGTCCCATTTTATTTGCCAAATAAGGAAACATTTCAAAGTGTATCACTTATTTTGAATCACCCCAAAAAGGAAAGTGTATCACTTATTTTGAATCGGAGGAAGTATAAGTTATTTAAGTTATTTTACATGAAGATAATTGATATTTAGATATATTTTTAAGACCTACAAATCAACATGTCTTGTGAGAATGTGACATATATATGTAAGTTGATTTGTACTATCGTAAGTGTAAAATATAGAATTAAATAGCATTTCTCTTAAATGAAATTAAACAGTTTTGAAGTGTTAGGATAGAAATAGAATTAGTGTTTATTTACTTACTTGAAATAAACACTTTTTTTAAGTTATGAAATTGAGGTTTACTCTAAGAACACTTTTCCGTATCAACTTTAATATATGCATTTCCTAAGACCGGTTAAAACAGCACGTCAGTTCCCAAGCTGACGGCCGTTGGTTTCCTCCCATCGTTGGCATGCTTTTTCAGTGCCTTCTCTTCGGTTTTTCAATGCGGCTATCTGAAGGGAAGATACGAGGGGTTGGTGGGGCCAAGTGATATTTTAATAGGGTATTGTGTGTGTATATTTTATAATGGCAGAACTCAAAAAACTAAAAAAAATGAATATTATTGGTATAAGTATGTCATTTGTGGATCATTATACAACTTAAACTACTAACTAAAAACTAACAAGTCGTTTAAAAAAAATAACCATCTGTATCGAAACTGCAAAAGTTTTGTAAATTCACAATCCTGGTAGATTTAGAATATGCCTAGCTTTATTAAGTGTGTTTGTGGTTGTTTTTGTATTTCAAAAAAACTTTATTATTCCATTCCGATACCATCAAACACATCCTAAAAGAAAAACTTTGAAGATGATAGTGGTGTTTGGAAAAGTAGCTAGCTGATATATATGAAATAACTAAAAAAGATACTTCATCCATATCAAAATAAGTGACACAAATTAGCTTACACGTTTTTTGAAGTAAAAGATCAAAGTAGAGATTAAAATAGATTAAAGTACATAGTTAGTGGAGAATGGGTCCCACTCTTCTGTAATAAAGTGATATTAATGAGTTTTAAAAGTAAAAGTAAGGGTATAAAGGTAATTTCATTTTATTAAAGTGGATAGTTAGTGGGTACGTGTCCCACTATTTTTACCAAATAAGGAAAGTTTTAAAAGTGTGTCACTTATTTTGATACACCCCAAAATGGAAAGCGTGTCACTTATTTTGATACGGAGGAAGTATAAAAGATGGCTAAAAATTTGAAGTATACATGTAATCGATCAAAGGTATTCCGGTGGTAATCTTACTTTTTAAACTTTCAACTCTCTGTAAAACATTCTTCAAATAGTCTTTTGAGCTTTTTATATTAAAATAAAGCTACAACACACCACACATCTAAATAGAACTTATAATTCAATTGGAATTTAGTTTTCAAAAGAACAAGACAATCCAAAAGCTTTATTAAACTACGAAGCTTATACTTCCTCCGTATCATAATAAGTGATACATTTAGAAGATTACGGAGTTTGAGGCAAAAGATTAAAGTAAAGTTAATATATATTAAAGTATGGTTAAAATATATTTAAGTAGATAGTTAGTGGATGATGGGTCCCACTTTTCTTGAATAAAGTGATATTAATTAGTTTTAAAAGTAAAAGTAAGGGTATAAGGGTAATTTCACTTTATTAAAGTGGATAGTTAGTGGAAGTTGAGTCATATATTTTTGCCAAATAAGGTAACTTTTGAAGTGTATCACTTATTGTGAAATACCCATAAACGGAAGGTGTATCACTTTATTGTGATACAGAGGAAGTATAACGTTTTAGCATACTTTATTACCTTAGAAACAAGTTAATTAGAGGGAACTTCTTTTATTTTTTTTAAAAGACACCCAATCTACTTCAATTTATCCAGAAATTCTTTAGAGTGACTTCGGAGTATGACTATATTTTCAACAAAATAGTTAAGTGGACAGAAGAATGTTTTAATATTGTCTATCCACTTGGAATATTTGGTTTTGTTTTCAATCTATTTCCACAGCCAACACATGGTCAAATTATAATTAATGTAAAGTTTGTTAATTATTGTTGGTTATTATCAGTTAACAAAAAAGAGTGTGTTATAGTTGCTCATTTGTTAACACCAACGGAAACCAAATTGAAATTCAAACTGAAATTGAAATTGAAAGAGAATTAACATATCGAAATGCATGCATCATATCATCCAAGACCTAACAGTGATCTGATCTGATTAACAAAGCCTGGTGCAGAAACAACGGCGGCGAAATCCCCTGCACCTTCCGCCGGAGAAACCTTCGTTCCGGCATACGAGAGCGCAGTTATGGTCGCGGAAACAAGCTCCATGGTACATATGACTCTGCGACTGGCACATTCGAGCTTCTGCAACTGGAATCGTCCATTCTGCAGTCGATATCACATCAATTAAAACCCTAATCAAACGAAACAGTAAAAAAGATAAAATCACATCCAGAATTAATTAATGTAAGATACTAACGAGATCCAAAAAGCAGAAGCGTCGTCAAAAGGAAAGCGAAGCTAACAATTGCCATATCGTCAAAACACTGGAGTGATAATGAATGAATTTGAAATTAACGAATTGAAAGGGTTGTTTAAATAGAGGAAATGGGATGATGATTACGATGATATGATGGAGGGAGGTGGCGAGTGGCGTGCCGCGTGGGTGAGATCAGCGATTGTCAGGTATTATGAAGTCACGAGATGGACTGAGTTGTCACTCGGTCTGTCGCTATCTTTTCACCATCTCTTCATATACATTCTTTTTTTCCTTTGCTCATATTATTTCATACTTTACATTTTAATAGGAAAAGTTTATCAATAGTATTTCTAAGTTTATTAGTTTATATAAATATAAATTTCTAATGAACTTTTCCTCACATACTTTAAATAGCGGGTTGTAAATGGGTTGGGAATTTTAACTCTAACCTAATGCATTTATTAAACAAGGAATTCACACTCACCTGTTATACGACCCTAGCATGTTTAGACTAAACTATAACTTGTTTATTGCCATGTCTGGTTTGTATAAGAAATTCTTACTCCTAGCAAACACCTTTTTTTATCAGTTTATTTTATTTTAATGGTGTATTTGGTTTGTAAATAGAAGTTAGAAATAAGGTATTGTTAAAATAAAAAAAAAAGTACAAAAGAAAAATATATAAGATAGATTTATAGAATGTTTGTTTTATAGATTGGTACGGCAATTGATTTGGAAGAAAAAATAAGGACGAATTTAGATACGAGTTATTTAGGTGTAAAGTTTGTTAAGAAAATAAGTACTGGTTTTCATAAGGATTTATCTTAATACTAGAGTAAAACATATCTGGGGTATGTACGTTCTAAAAATGAGTGATGAATATATATTTACCATTTTTATTTTTTTTGAAACGATATATTTTTACCAGTTAAATAGATGGAAATAGGGGTGTATGTTTGGGCGGTTTTCGGTTTAGTAGGGTTAATCGGTTTGGGTTATTCGGTTTTTAAAAATATTTTTGACCAACCAATACCCAAACCAAATTAATTAAAACCAAACCAAACCAACCAAATAAGTCTTCGGTTTATTCGGGTCGGTTCTCCATAAAACCAAATAAGAGAATGATCTATAAAAGATAATTGTCCTTAATATTTTTAAAAGTTAATAAATCATCCACACTAAGGTTGCAACAAATGTTATAAAATAATAGCAATAAAATGAATAATTCTACCGTGATTTTAATTGAAATTTCCAAATGAATGAATGAATGGTTTCTAATTTTCTATGGTATGGGATAAAATATATAAATAAATTAAGTCATTTACTTTTATTTGGGTTATTCGGGTGTACACCGAATAAGAATTTTTGAATCCAAATCCAAACCGTAAAACCGAATGTGAATTTGGTTACACCCGAAATCCGAACCAAACCCAAATAAGCCAGACCCGTTTCACCCAATGTCATTTGGTTTGGCTGGTTTTTCGGGTCAAACCGTTTAATGAACACCCCTAGATGGAAAACAATAGATCCATGCGAGCCTAACTTTCGGAGTTGTTTTGGCGTCCACAGACCTTCAATATAAGCTATTTGACTTCTGTATCAAAACTTCATTTTGAATATTGATATATCGTTTGCATTAGGTCTATCTTAGACACATGATAAATCATTATAATTCCTACAATTCAAAATAAGTGATACACTTTCCATATTTAGGTATATCAAAATAAGTGATACATTTTGAAAATTTACCTTATTTGGTAAAAAGTAGTGGGTCTCACACCCACTAACTATCTACTTTAATAAAGTAAAATGACTCATTTACCCTTACTTTTACTTTTAAACATCATTAACCTTACTTTATTCAAAAAATATGGGATGCATTCTCCACTAACCATCCAATTAATCTAACATAACCCTCATTATAATCTTTTGCATCAAAAAACATGAACTTAAAGTGTATCACTTATTTTAAATCGGAGGAAGTAGTAAATTATAATCAAGGAAAACACTACCCAACAACAACTTATATACATAAACCAAACATGTCTATTCCAACTAAAGGGTGTTTGGGATTACAATATGAAGTGGAGTAGATTATCTTATCAACAACAACAAAAAACATAAATAAGCTAATAATCTACCTCAAAAGAACTTATTTAAAAGCCCTTAAATAAGCTTATAAGCATAAGTTTATAAGCTCTCTAAACACTTATAAAAATTTATTAAGCTTAAATAAGCTTAAAAGCTCATAAACCCATTAATAAGCCCTCCCAAACACCCACTTAGACCCCTAATAGATATATACACTAATATATAGAGGTAAAATTTTTGGACCCTATACGAAGATGGCCCTGTTCGTAGGCACATACTGAACTCCCAGAGGCCGGCCGCTAGAATTCAAAATTAATAACTTAACTTCCTTGATATATGTAGTTTTTTGAGAAACTTGCAATCTTTCACTATATTACTATTAGTGATAATTCACTCTCTAGATATTGTTTATGGAGAGAAGATAAAGGAACACAATGAAGATTCAGAAGGGAAATGTCTAATATTTTGTTTAATCACCTAAGGTATCTGCTGCTATTGCTGGATAATGATTATTTTTAGTATTTGTAAAAAATTTAACTATGCTTCACTTTATTTACAGAGATTCACTTATAAAGATGAGTTAGTGACTCTGAATGCTGTATATCTGATTCATTAGTAGCTAAGTTACTAAGTTAGATGCACGTGTGAGTCTCATCTCTGCAAGGGTAATTCTGTAAATTCAGTTTGCAGGGTTCTAGACCAACATCATGCGATTCTGTTGAAAGCTGTTTGCCTTAGATTAACCTTCCGGTTACTAACCTTTTCTGTTTAAGAAAAATGTTACGAGAAAGTTTATCTAAGGTGCTTATATAAGAGAGCAAGCTGCAAAAGTTTATTTTATTCTGCATCAACCATAGATAACTAATTCTGATATTGTACACACAATTCCCACATGTTTATAAAAAAAAACACACAAAACTTAGGTTCCATAACAGCAACTGCCAACAACAACACTACTACTTCTTTAACCACATACATATATAAAACTAAACTTTTTTTAATAAATCAAGATAATAGAAGTGAATATTCAAGAATAAGAATGACTTGCCTCCTCACAAATGCTATACAATCTCATCCAAAAGTGAACTCATTTGCAACATCCGACCATTACCCGGCAATGTCGGATCTGTAACCGATTCAATTTCAAGAAATTCAAAATCATACGCACCCGATTGCTTCAAACTTACAACAAACACAATCACACTCCATCCCAACATACAAACTGCCCAATAACTGTTCATCCCATGAATCAAACCCCACGCGATTGAATACCCGACAATAATCCCAGACAAATGCCCCACAAAACTCGCTTGTGGGACAATGATTGAAGTGAATATAAGCGATTCAAATGGTGCAAAACTAATTGGAAGTGAAAGGAACCCGAACAGATTCAGTTTTGATGACGGTTGCTTTACTGAAAGAATCGTCATCCAACCGAAAACAACGCACGAGTACCCGACAGCTGTCACTCTTCGGAAATACTCGATCTTAAATCGGTTAATCAGAACATGATAACTTCCTATAACTAGCAAACCAGATAAAATTACTAGAACAAGTGAGTAATGGAGATAATAAGCAACTCCTAAACCCATGTGCCCTAATTGTTCAACAGCTCCAAGGCTCCAAAGTGCACTCATGTTAAAAACAAGATGAACGACACTTATATGTGAAAATGCAGAGGTTATGATCCTCCAATGGTGACCTTCAACAGCATTTTCGTAACTCAAACCGACATGAGAATAGCCGATATTTTTCTTTTGTATATAATACCAAATTAAACTGCATAATCCTATTACACAACTAGTAGCAGGTTTCTCGAGAATCTCGTAGAACAATGGTTTCCCCATTTTATTACAAATTAAGAGAAATAACCATTTAGCAGAGGTCTAGGGTTTACCTTTTTGAAACACGCCAAGGTATGCTTTCGTACTCGTCTTCTTCTCTTGAAGATAACTGTTGGCTGATCGATAATCAAATTTGATTTTCACTCAATCTGAGAGAGGTCGGTCGGCGATGGAATTAGAGGTGATTGTGATTTCTTATACATTTTATTGATCGACCCACCCAATTTAAAAACGTTTCTAAAAGTGTTATTTAACCCGGGTTGGACCGGAAACAAATTCACGGTTTTTGAGATAAAAGATTATAATAATGATTAAATTAGATTAATTGGATGGTTAGTAGGGAATGAGTCCCCACATTTTGAATAAAGTGGGGTTAATGGTGTTTAAAAGTAAAAAGTAAGGGTAGAGAGGTCATTTCACTTTCTTAAAGTAGATAGTTAGTGGGTGTGTGTCCTACTATTTTTTGTCAAATAAGGTAATTTTTTAAAGTGTGTCACTTATTTTGAATCACCCCAAAAAGGAAAGTGTGTCACTTATTTTGAATCGGATGAAGTATAAGAAATGAGCCGGATCAGACCGTCGGGTGTTTGATCGAACCGAGTTCAACTGGAAAAAAATCAGGTTGGACCGGATTTTATTTTTTTATTTTTTAAGTTTCAACATAATTTTTATCATCTTTTAAACATTATATTTAACTTTATAAAAATCAGACGGTACATGTTTGATAGAAGTTCGTTCAATCAATTGCTTTTGTAAGTTTTCTTAGTAAATATTAATCGTTTGAAATAAA
This sequence comes from Calendula officinalis, assembly GCA_963853835.1. Lineage (NCBI taxonomy): Eukaryota > Viridiplantae > Streptophyta > Magnoliopsida > Asterales > Asteraceae > Calendula > Calendula officinalis. The sequence goes on along the minus strand of OY970827.1, from coordinate 79,525,977 downwards.
TTTTGCACCATTTGATTCAATCTAGATACAAACTTTTAAAAATACCTTCAAAAAGGCTAGATTGCGAGATGCTAAGATGGAGGTGATAGAGATGTAGATGCTAAGATGGACATGTGATTAAACCATGTTAGATATGATACCAACCATTACTTTTAGAGCATACTCGAGACTAATGGGCTGTTTGATGGGAACAAAATGATTAAACGCTGAATGATTTAACGGTCTGAATGATTAAGAGGTTATGTATAAAACTTGTTTTGAACGTGAGAAACTTTTTTATAACTATTCTGACTGCTTAATGATTCAATATATTCTCTAAGTTAGAATGATTCAACACTTTTTTGTTGTCTCATTCAGCATAGTCTTCATTCAGATGCGCTAAACAAACGCACTGAATGCTAAATCATTGAACATTGAATGGTTCCATTAAGTTGAAAACAAACAACATCTATATCGACAAGCTCAAAGAATGATGATTGAGATAGTTCGAATATTATAATTTTTAAAAAATAGAAAAATAGGGTTAAAATTTATATAAATGTCAAATAAGTATATTATAAAATTTTATATGTGATTAATTTTGATCATAATTATTATTAACGAGTATAATAGCATCCGCGCTTTGCTGCGAGCTTTATGATTCGTTCATTTAATTATAGGAATTACTATAGATATGATCTTATATGTGTAGTGAGTGACAATAATTTATTACAATCTATTATTCTTATTTATGTGGTTTCTAACATTACAAATATAAAAAATGCTCGATCATATAAATTTATATGATAGATAATGAGATATTATTATACGAACTAACCTCAAAAAATGTTCCAATTTAGTTTTGTTACTACTTTATTTAAATATATTAAAACTTAGTAATTCTGATATTTTGACTCGATGATTTTATTTTTATTTTTGGAGTGTTAGTGTTTTATTTGTCTTAAATATTATTAAATTTTTCAAAGTGTATCGAGGAATATATATGATCTGAAATTAAGTCATAAATTTAAATTTTAAATGTCACCATATTATTTAAATTTAAATTTCAAGTTTTCACCTTATTTATATATTATTATTCTTTCAACCAATAGGATCTAAGTGAATAGTAAAAATGAACCACATTTGTATAATAGGGGTAATTAATAATTAATTATATGAGGAATTTAACCCCAATCAAATTAAAAAGATTGAATCTTTAGATAACACAAATCTATAAGATAATTGAAGATATCTGTTTCTTTTTCCATGGACTATCGAAACTTACATTCCAAAGAAAGCCCAAAACATAATCGGTTTGTTTGGAAGCTTCCGAGGTCTTTCATCAGCGCATGTGCTTGCAGTTGTTTGTTCGATTTAGCATGTGAATTCTCTCCGCGTAGCTTTCTCAATTTAGCTTTCTAAAAAAAGCTTCATTACAAGTAAGATTCCTCAGCTTCTTCATTTCTTTTCTAGGGTTTGCTTTTGTTACGTTAATTGTATGCTTTCTGCAACCCCATTAAATTTCTGATTCTACTGTTAATAAACCAATTGCAGCAAGCAAATAAATTAGTTACATTTGGGTTTCACTTGAAATTCGGAACTGAATCCTTGTCATTCTGGGTTTGTTTAAATGGAGAAGGATAAATCACCAAACATCGGTGGGAGTTCATTGCCTCCTTCCGGTAGGCATTCAATCGGAAATAATTTTGGTCAACGACCGGAGGCATCAGGGTCAACGATGAAACCTGGACCATCATCATCGTTATCAACATCTGATTGTTCAGTAACGATATTAGCAGAATGCCTGATAACCCACCCAAGGTCATAGACGGGCCCACTAACACTACCTGATGATATCAGTTTCGATAATGATCTGGGTGTTGTTGGTGGGTTCAACGGGCCTGATGAAACTGAAGAAGATCTGTTTTCAATGTATCTTGATATGGATAAGTTCAATTCTTCATCTGCAACATCAGGTTTTCAACACAACCTGAAATTGAGAATGAGAATGAAAGACCGACATCAGCATAGTCAGTCAATGGATGGGTCAACTTCAGAGATGCTGACATCATCATCATCATCAGCAGCTGATGCTAGGAAATCCATGTCTGCTGCTAAGCTTGCTCCAAAGCGTGCCAAAAGGTAATTCATAACTATAAAACTGAAGTTTCTAAATTTAGTTTAAAAAAAAAATAAATATTAGCAATATCCTAACAAAATAAGTCAATAACCATGAAAAAGTTTTCAGTGTTTAACAATGTTTAAAATAAAAATCATAACTCCATAAGTATTAAGTAGAAACAATCGAAACAGTAAGCATACAAGAGCCAATTTGGGCCCAGAAACTGGTTTATTTTGAAAAAGAAGTAAGTTTGACTTTTGTTGACCTTGATCGATTTTGACCAGTTTGGGCTGATTGTATTTATATCAAGATTATTAATCAATAAGCCCTTTATTTAACTTAACAGAGAGACACAACTGGTCTGTCAGCTGATAATGGTGAGCTTAAACTGCGATTACAAACCATGGAGTCCACTTACAAGACGGTAAGCAGTTAGTTAGTTAGTTGTTTTCATTAACTGAAATTGGGTTGTTAGCTTTAAACGAGGCATTGAAGGAGGAGATCCAGCATCTGAAAGTGCTGACTGGACAGAACCTTGGACCACCAATGAGCTTCTCTTCTCCTTCATTTGGGTCAAAGCAACAACAGTTTTACCCCAACAACAACAGCCAGCAGCAACAGACTCTGTTGACAGCTCAGCAATTTCAACAACTTCAGATACAGTCTCAGAGACAGCAGCAGTTGCGCCAACAACAACAGGAATTGTGGAACCTAAAAGAACATGCTCCCATGGAATACTATATACATAGGTTTCATCTAAAAATTGATTAATACTAGTGAAAAAACATAACTTGTTAACTATTCAATGTCTTTGTATCATGGTTTGATTCATTACAATTTCATGTATGTATGCGATATGATGTTACACCTCATTGATGATATATTATTACCTGTAGTTTCATGTATTTATGGATGCAATTTTTTCTCTCTGCGTATTGCATATAAAAAAATGGATCTGTTAATTGTCTTTCAAAGGCGAATACTACTATACTAACACATATAACTAATAGGACTCACAAGTAGGGGTGGAGCATAACAACTAAAAAACCGAAATTAGTCCATTAAAACCGATAAAAACCGAACTGATAAACCGAAGTCATTTCAAAACTGGCGGTTCAGTCTTAATTGAAAGTACCAATGGGTTCATTATGGTTTCGGTTTTAACCAAAAACCGCCAAATTAAGAATCCGTCCCATCAATTATAGTTTGTATTATAATTATATGCTACAAGATATGTTTATATTTTGATATTTTTTGAACTGAAAATGGTATTGAGTGATATATGTTGTTAGATATTGAATATAATGATGACAATTAGATATTGTTGCTGAAAATTGTATGAAATGTTGAAATATGAAGGTTAGCGCATAAAATTATATATTAATGTTGTAAACTAGGTAGGTTCGGTTTTAAAACCGAAAACAAACCATAAATGGCCGGAACCTGCTAAAATCGAAACGGATAGAAACCGAAACCATTGACTTTAAAATCCTAAAATTAAAATTAGCGAATTGGGTTCATTTTCACAATCCACAACCTTTTGATTGGCATCTTTGGTAGGCCAAAGGCCCTTTGACATCTGCTAGTCATATGATTTATACTACATTGAGATGATAAATTTTGTTATTTAGTTTGATAATAATTAAACGAAAACTATGTAAAAGGGAAAGTACGATATAAAACTAAGAAAAAGAAGTCGATCTAATTATCAATTCGAATTACCCAAACCAGGTGTTCTTGTCACATACTTAACTTCATCGAAGCATGAACTGCAATATGAATGTATGAACATTTTCCATAACAAAGACAAAAAATTTAACACACAAAAGTCAAACATCTGAATTTCTTTCTTCATAATCAATTTTGTCATGTATACCCCCCAAAAACCAACCTGCTGAACAGTTTAATTTATATACAATTTAAACTGAAAAACATCTCAAGTCATGTTTTTGGTTTAAGGTTTACCAAGTGCAGCTGCAGCAGATTCTACATGTGTAAGAAGATAATCATAAATCTTCTTTCTTATCCTATCAATTGTCTCTGGAGAGATATCACAACTTCCTTCTTCATCATCATGATCATCCTTTTTACTTCCAATTGCATCTAACCAATCATTCACACTCTTGAGCTGACTCAGCATGCCCGCAACCTGCCCGTTATCCGAAAGACTGTTGGAGGTGTCCACGTCAGCATCCAAGAATCTCTCAACAAACCCTAGAAACCAATCTTGAGACTCCATTTTCAGCTTCTGTGCTAAGTCAATTGCTTCATCAAAACCACCCCCTCGCTCCCATTCTGGTGGCGGTTGGAGTTGGACCACCTTTGACTTTTGTTGACCAACTGTTTGTCTTCGTGGAGTTGACGAGTTGACAATCTTTGACCCGATTGAATTGCGAGGTTTGACTTGGGTTTTTTGTGGTGTGGTGGACCCCTCGAGTACTAGCACGGGTGGTCGGATAGTAGATTTAGGGTTTGAATCGGTTAATTTGGGTTGTTTGGTGTAAAGAGTAAAGGAGGATAAGTTGGTAGCCATGGCAGCATGAACCCAAGAAGATGCTTGTTTTTGTCTTTGTGAAGAAACTTTGGATTGTTCTTCTGAATTGTTGTTTTCTTGATGATCTGATGATGAATTTTGAAGAATTAAAGATTGAGAAATTTGATGGGCGGTATTTAAGTTGGCGTGTAATGCCAAGAATTTCTCAACAGCAGGTTGCGGGTTGTCTTCTTTTGCAGAAGAACGCAGCTCAGAATATGTGCTGCCACAAAAAGACAAAAAATATTAGATTTAGGATAAGGAATGATATTCAAATTAGGGGTGGCAATTTCTGACCCGACTGAAACTGATAGGATAATAAACAGGGTTGGGTTGACGTAAAGAAGTTTTGAGTCAGTCTTGGGTCGACTTAACTGACACGTTTATTAAACGGGTTAGGTTTGCGTCGATGATAATTTAATTGGGTCGACCCACCAACCCGTTTAATTATTAAAATATATTTAAAAAATATATATATTTATAGTTTACTAGTTCAAACTTCAAACGTAACTAATAGTTACATAAAAACTGACAGGGTTACTTAGTAATTTTGGTGTTTTGGTATTTTGTTATGAATTTATGGAATAACAACAATCTGTTTGACCCGCTAACCTATTTAACTCGTTTAATTAAACAGGTCATATGGGTCATGTTCGGGTTGAAGGTAAACAGGTTAGGGTTGAGATATCTAACTCGTTTATATAAATAAGTCGGTTTCAGGTTAAACGTTTCTAACACCCAAACCCGACCTAAATTGCCACCCCTAAATTTCAAATTATAATACGTAGAAAAACATGAGTCACTCACGTAATACATTGAAGTAAAGTTTCTGCAGCTGATGCTTCTTGTATGGCCTCCACAGCAGCAATTTGTGCAGAATCTCTGTACTTGACTACTTCCTATCAAATCATAATGTTTATATTATATGACCCCTGCTTCCTTCCAAAATTAAAAAAAAAAAATAAAAAAAAAATGTACCTTTCCAAGCTTTGATAGAGAAGAAGGGAGAGAAGACCATGAAGAAGCAGTTCCATCAGTCAACCAAACAGAAACTTTGACCAAATTCCCATTTGCAAATGCTTCTGACTTGCTATTAGATTTAACCGATGATGTTTTTTTCTTATTATCATGATGATCAACTGCAGGTGTCCTAACAACCTCTTTCTCTTTTGTTGCGGGCGTCCTTTCACTTATTGATTTTCTTGGAACCTATCAATCAAACATTATGAATATTGCAAGATTTCATTTTTATAAAATTGAAATAAAAATAAAATAAAAAACTCACAGAAGTACTCCTTGCTTCAGGCTTCAAATCATTTCCCTTGTTGACTTTTAGTCTTGGAGTCTTGACATCCATATTACCTTCCCAGCTCTTCCTTAAGGCCTTGGGCCCCACCTCCATACCCTGCACAAAATTCTTAATCGAATTCCCGATCCCAAATTTCTTCCCACTTGAACTCCCTTTTCCACCTGAATTCAGTTTACCAATTTCTTTATCCAACCCTTTAATCTTTGACTGATTCTTAACCCCACTTGAAAACTTCTCAAATGAAGTAGGCAAAGAGTAACAGCTAGTTGGAGATGAAGGAATTGACCGCGAATTCGATGGTTTGACTTTTGTCAAAGACTGTTTCGAATCCTTGGTACTCGAATTCAACACCAATTTCGACAGTTGGGATTTAGATCTTGCCAATGTTGACACCCCGTTTGATCGTGAAGATGTGGAATTAGGGTTAGTATCCTTTTTGGATGGCAATTTGGTATTATCAACGACTAATTTAGAACTTGTAGTTGTGGAAGTCGCATTATTGTTCAAGAACCCTAATGAATGTGTGGCGACAATATCTTCAGGGGTTCCGACACATGGGTGTCTACCGGGTACGGGTCGGACCCCGTGTAATATGGGTACAGGGGTGGCTGATTCAAGCCGCTCAACATGTATATACTGACCTAATTGGATCTTATCGCTTAAAATAAGATCAATGTTTTCATCAGGTAATGAAACATAAGTGGCGTGAGATGAATCAGATACCTTGAGATAAAACCCTTGATTTTGAAAAAGCTCACCACCAGCTAAAGCAGGAACAATGCTAACCACTTGTAATAACGACGATCTGTGTTCTCCACCGACTTTTACATCTGTGTTCATATGTTGAAGCAATTTCAGCAAAACACCAGGGACCAAAGTAGCCATTGTTGCTTGTACATCAAGGCACCAACCAAAACCTAGATCCCTAATTTGTGGTGTGAGTGCAAAATTGAAAGGTTAAATCGGTCCCAGATTACCTGAATGTAAAGCGAACTTAGAACTGAAAGTGACAATGGTTGAAGAAAGAGAAAAAAGTCAAAGCTTTTTGGGAGGTTAAGACAACTGCTGAAAACTAGAATCAAAAGCAAAACTGTTTGATCGATCGATTGACAAGAGCCAGAAGGGGAAAGATGCTAATGATTAATGAATGAATTACAGGTATTACTGAATAGAGTTATTTAAGGAATCGAATCGAATGGAAGGAAATGAACATGATTAGTAATAATTGAAGAAAAACAGCTCAAAAGTAGAGGGCAAACGGGGTAAAGTAAAAATGATGGGTGGAAGACAAGCAAAGTGGTATTTATGAAAGGGAGTTACAAACTACAAGTTTTAAAAATAAATTGTATAAATATATTAAAATATAATATAAGTTATAGTTTATGAATAAAATTTACTAATTCTACTTCTACTTCTCGTTACAGTTGTTGGAGTAGGGTTAAGGCGCACGTTTCGTACTGAAAAATGTAGGGTTTTGGCACCTTCATATCTGGCCCATTGAGGGTCTTTGTTCACACAAGCCAGACTTTAGCCATGTGATTCAATGAATATTGCTGTATAATTCTTATATATTGTTTAATTATATTATTATTATTATTATTATTATTATAATTATTATTATTAAAGTATAAATTCATTAAATAATAGAGAGATATCCGATCAAATTATATAGCAACTTGAATGACTAAATCAAATTGAGAAGGTATTTGACCCGATCAAAAGTTTTATGATCTCAACATTTTTCTATTTATAATAAAATCATTAGACCTGTACTCATTTCCAAACTTGTTGGTCCACAAACGCCGTTGGTACGGTCTCGTTAGTGCACCTCATCATTGGTTTCTCGTCGGATAAGAGAAGAGGAAAGGGAAGAGGTACGTAAGACCCTAGGTGTACGAAGTGGGACCAGGTGCAGTGTAAAAGTAATTCAATTTTATTTCCTTTTACCATTATAAATACATCCCTAACCATTACAATATATTTTTTCGCAACTACAACACACACAAAATCATCTCTCTCAACACAAACTACTTCTATTTCACCATGAGCTGCAGAAACGAGTCATCGCGATCATACGATATGTTCTAGCAACCAGAAATGATGGAAGAGTTCAAGTACCTCCAAAACCCAGTTCCCTAGGATTTGAGTAAAAGGAAACGTAAAAGGATCTTAAAATATGAGGATATGATGTGGGAGAGCTATGGTCAAGTGTTTCTCGCTGATGACACAGATGACGAAGATGACAAGTAGTTTTTTTTAATGTAATTATAAAAAGAAGTATTTAGAGTAAATTACGGTTTTTGTCCCTGTGGTATTCCCGATTCTGCGTTTTTGTCCCTGTATTTTTTTTTCATTTTTTTATCCCTGTGCTATTCCAAATTCTGCGATTTTTTCCTTCCGTCCACCTGCCGTCTCTTTTTGGCCGTTAAAGCCCTCACGTGCCAAACATGTGAGGGTATTTTGGTCATTCTCCCTCCTTTTTCTTGTTCTTCATCTTCAAATCATAATTCCCAGATTGATAAACCCTAATCCCAACTTTGTTATTCATCTTCAAACCATAATTCCCAGATTAATAAACTCTAATCCCAAATTACAAATCCCTTCCCCAATTTTGACCTGCAATACTTGCACCATTTGCAAAGTACCTCTAAATTACCTGCACCATTCACAAATTAGAAGAAATCAAGAGTAAAGAGAGGGAGAGAGAGAGAGATAAATCAAAATCCCAGATCTTCTCACCTATTGCAAATTCAAACCAGATCTGCTAATTTCAATTGAGAGAGAGGGGGGAGAGAGAGAGAGAGAGATCGGAGGTTGTTGCCATAGCTCATCGCCACACACACCGTCTTCTCCGTTCGCACCATCTTCTCCGGCTGTCTTCTCCGTTCACACCATCTTCTCCGATGACCACTGAATCGCCGGAAAACAGGAAGGGGTCGAAAAAGACGAAAGTTAAAGAATAGAAACTTGAGAACGGGAACGAATCGACGGGTGTTTGTGTTGTCTCTGTTGCTGTTGTTCGTCGTTGCAGTTTCTCCCTTCTTCCATCTTGGCGAGCAAGCGTCGGCACAACCACCGTCACCGGTCACCCTCCTTCATCACCAAGTTAATCGACACTCTTAGATTTGATTTTTGAAATTTTGTTGTTTGGTTATTTTTTCTGAACTACTCATGAGCTTGAATGTTATGGTGATTGTTTTGTTTTAATACTATAATTTTGGGACGATGAAGTAAGAAACATAGGAATTTGAATTAGGCCATGGCTGTCATTTGCTCTTGGTGACGAAGAAGATACAATAAAGTACAACATTTTAAGCACATAGTACATCTAATTTAGGAAGGATGACCAAAATACCCTCACATGTTTGGCACGTGAGGGCTTTAACGGCCAAAAAGAGACGGCAGGTGGACGGAAGGACAAAATCGCAGAATTTGGAATAGCACAGGGACAAAAAAAACGAAAAAAAAGTACAGGGACAAAAACACAGAATCGGAAATACCACAGGGACAAAAACTGTAATTTACTCAAGTATTTAAAGTGAGTATTTAACATAATGTTTAAAAGAGATTGAGCGAATTACATTTAAGGTCCCTGTGGTTTACCACTTATTGCAACCACAGTCCCTAAACTTCATTAAGTACACTGGGAGTCCCTGGTGTTGCCATTTTGTTGCACCCGTAGTCCCTGAAGCAAACGTCCGTTAAAAAACTCTGTTAAATCACCCATGTGCACAACACATGATGGGTATTATGGTAATTGTCTACCCTTTCCTCATATTTAAACCCGAGTAAATTACATGGAAGGTCCCTGTGGTATACTACTTATTACAGCCTTAGTCCCTGAACTTCATTTATTACACCGGAAGTCCCTGGTGTATATACTTCAACCTTTATTGTCGCACCACCAACCCCCTGAAAAGTCAATCCGAACGAACACGAATGGGGCCTTGTTTATGTTCGTTTGTTAAGGAAAAAATGTGTTCGTAAACGGTTCACCAACACTTCTCGAACGGAATTTTGTGTTCGTGTTCGTTTGTTAAGAAAGTTTAGTGTTCACGAACGCTTCGTGAACGAGGGTAACAAACATAAACGAACATAAAGAAACACAAACAAACAATAAGAAACACAAACGTACACAAAACAAACACAAATGAACACGAAACAAACACAAACGAACGTAAACAAACTCAAACGAACACTAACAAACGAACACGAACGGATGTTCACGATCGTAAACGAACGAACAGGCCTTTGTTCGTGTTCGTTTGTTTAACTAAACGAACACAAAATCTTGTTTGTGTTCGTTTGTAGGCCTGTAAACGAACCGAACGAACACGAGTGGGGTCTTGTTCATGTTCGTTTGTTAAGGAAAAATGTGTTCACGAACGGTTCGCGAACACTTATCGAACGGAATTTTGTGTTCGTGTTCGTTTATTAAGAAAATTTAGTGTTCACGAACAGTTCGCGAACGAGGGTAACAAACATAAACGAACATAAAGAAACACAAACGCACACGAAACAAACACAAACGAACACAAACATATACACCAGGGACTTCCGGTGTAATAAATGAAGTTGATGGACTAAGGCTGTAATAAGTAGTATACCACAGGGACCTTCCATGTAATTTACTCGAGTTTAAATATGAGGAAGGGGTGGACAATTACCATACCACCCATCATGTGCTGTGCACATGGGTGATTTAACAGAGTTTTTTAATGGACGTTTGCTTCAGGGACTACGGGTGTAACAAAATGGTAACACCAGGGACTCCCAATATACTTAATGAAGTTTAAGGACCGTGGCTGCAATAAGTGGTAAACCACAAGGACCTTAGATGTAATTCGCTCAAAGAGATTTTTAAAAGAAATTATAAAAAAGGGTCATAGCATGGGTTTGAAGTTTGATTATAACATAATGTCGTGTGAGTTAATTGTTCTGGAAATCAGATTCCTAGTTTTTAATTTGGTGGGTTTGTCAAATTATTTACACTTTATTTCATTGCAACATATTATTACATCCTACCTAAAGAACCGAAAATTACACTTTTTACATCACATATTTATTTGCACATATTTTCAAATTAATTCTCGTTATAAAAAGTTAAATAACAACCGATTGAGAATTCACTCATAACTTGAGTAGTCAAGACCACTCTTGTCGATGGGTCTTGTGAAGAATTTGTTCAGGTAGTCACTTACCGTGAACTCTGTGTATGCAGGTGGACTTCCATCCTTGATTGGTCCGTAAATCTTTGGAGGAACAGCAACACCCGTGAAGAAACATGCCACAGAAATCCGTGGTCCATTATGATTATTAGCCAACACTCTATGATCAACACTTTTAAACTTGTCGTTCGATACAATCTAAAACCAAACAAAAGATCAAGTCATTATGCTAATATTAAAAAAGAATCAGTTTCTAGTGAGGACTAGGTAAATTTGTGGGGTTATTTTAAAATCAATTGGTTGTAAGAGAAGTAGTTCAGAACCCTTATAAATACATTACAAATTCATTGTTTACCCAATATGGGACATTACTCAACACGCCCCCTCAGGTGCGGCGTCCTTTTTTTTCGCGCCCAAAACTTACATGGTATCAGAGCAACTGTGGTTGGTCAAAGGTCACATAGACTCCAGGTAACCCATAAATAGGCGCGAAAAAAAGAACGTCACACGTGAGGGGAGTATTGAGTAATGTCCCACATTGGACAAACAATGAATGTGTAATGTATCTATAAGAGTATGGACTACTATTCTTATAACCAATTGGTTTTAAGATGGAATCACACAAACTAATAAACCTAGAACCAACTATTTATAATTTTATACCCCTAACTAGGCTTTGTGGAGTGAATCTAAGCTTATAGTGTGCTTCAAGTCAGTAAGAGAAACTTGAAAATACCTGTAATAAATCACCGATGTTGACCACCAACCCCCCGGAAACGGGTGGAACATCGGTCCATTGGTCATTGTGGCGGACCTGAAGTCCCCCAATGTGATCTTGAAGGAGAAGAGTGAGAAATGAAGGATCGGTGTGTCGGCTAACCCCAAGAGTTAGCTCTGGTTCAGGGCATGGTGGATAGTAATGGCACACAAAAGTGCGACCATGACCGCACTCCATGTCTTGGAGGTAATTTGGTTTCAAGTTAAGGGCTTCTGATAGTAGCTCCATTATAGTACCACCAACAAGTGTAACTTGCTTTATGTATTCAATCATTGTTTTTCTAAAATAAAAGAATGATATGATTAGTTTTGGTGAGTTTTTTTCAAAAAGTAAAACCATTTTGAAACCGGTTTTCGTTTCTATGGTGATTTTATAACACCTTTCGAAAATATGGTACTCAGGTTTTACAAACTTGGATTATTTGCCCGGTTGCGCCATGTGTCGCTTCATGTTATAGTGCTTTTTCGGTCACCAGTTTCCGGGATTCTAAATCCCGGATTTTCAATTTCAAATTCATAATGAGCCTATGTGGAGAATTTGAAATTGAGAATCCGGGATTTAGAATCCTGGAAACTGATGACTGAAAAAGCAATATAACAGGAAGCGACACGTGGCACTATCGGGCAAATAATCCAGGTTTCTAAAACCTGGGTACCGTATTTTTGAAAGGGGTTATTAGTTATAAAACCACCATAGGATCAAAAATTGGTTTGAAAATGGTATTTTCTCCGTTTCTAAATAAGTGATATATTTTGTGTTTCACTTTTATTTAGGCAAAAGGTTTGAAATAAAAATAAATTGGATAGTAAGTGAGTGATGGTCTCACATATTATGATTAAAGTGAGTTTAATGATGTTTATAACTAAAAATTAAGAATAAATGAGTTAGTACTCTATTTTATTTTATTAAATGAGATAATTAGTGGGTATATGTCCCACTTTTTTTACCAAATAAGGACATTTTAAAGTGTATTACTTATTTTAAAATACACTGGAATAAAAAATGTATCACGGAGAAAATTTATTTTTGAAAAAACCTCAGTATAATGTTCATAAAATTGATAATTCCATCTTAATTTCTTTAAAAAAAGTGACGCAATTGTTAAGACAGGGTATACCTGCATACTGCAGGAACTTGTTCCGGGTGGAGGTCATCAGAAATAAACATGGAAAGAGTCAACGTATCCCTCCAATTAGCAGCTCGAGATCTATACAAATCAATATTGCTCTCAAATCTCACTCTCTTCATTCGATCTCGTGAATAAAGCTTCATCTTAATTTCACTCTCTTGTTCATGAAACATACGAATACAATCAATCGTTTCATCCAACAAACTTGTACTAATTTCATGATTAATCACTTGGAAGAATCCCCAGGTTTTTGAAGCCTCTCGAATTTGTTCAACAATCTCCGTTCGCCGATCATAATATTCAACGCCGTTCAAATCTATAACAGGAATTTGTAAGTCCAGCTTCTTGTAATTTAGTTCTTCAACAAGCTCATCGTGTGGCCTGATGAATATTCTGGGGATTTTAGTCACCCCTGCATCAACTAATCCTTTTACACCTACTTTCGTTTCATCAAACACCTTGAGTGCATCAGCTCGATTGTATTTATCTTCATCATCTCTCTGGATATCCATCGATATTGAAACGGAATCAGGTCAGGATCTGGATGGAAATGAGATTGATGTTGATCGCATCCATCTTTACAAGTCAACTAACGGACAACAACCTGAGGCCCATGGTCAACCATTTTAGCCACCAAAGAAGACAATATGGCATTATAAATAGTTTTATATTCATTTATAATTATAATTGGAGTAAAAGGCAATGCCGGTTTAAAATTCATGAGTAAATTACATGGATGGTTTATGTTGTTTGGGTTCAATTTCAGTTTATGTAATAGTGAGTGAATGAGGTGGTTTTTGATTCGTTGGAAAGTAATGAAATTGGAAGGAATTGGAATCTAATTTCATCACATTCCTTTGTTTGGTTCAAAAAAGATGATGTAATTGTATTCCTAAATGAAATTAAGATTCCATCAAACGAGGGAAAGCTCATTCCATCCAATATAACATAGAATTCAAATCCTATGACGGATGGAAAGTGTTTATTCCATTTATACCCTTTTCTCTTTAACCTAAAAATCCTAGCCAACGCATTCCTCTCTTGCCAGTCGAACATAGCGTATGCCGTTTAACCATTTTACCGTTAAACTTAACCAAACCATTTTACCGTATCAAAAATCACTTTTTTGTAGTTTCTAATTACTTTTTTTTAACGACCCGATAGCTTTCAATTACACCAATTGTCAATATGGTATATAATTCATCTGTCTTTTCTTTAGTTTCAAAAATTGGTTAGTTCTTTTTGTACATGAAATTTTTACACTAACCGACATTAAAATTTTCTATTATCTCATTTCTATGCAATCTACCACATGAGGATATTTTCATCATTTTACAACCTTTTCTTTTATATAAAAAAACGTTTTTCTTTCTCTTTTAACTTACTATGTCCAAATATTTTAATGATGTATTATGGGAATTTTAATGGAATTGGCCATAATAAACTATTAATGGAATTAAAAAAGTTGTTTAATCATATGGATTGGATCAAAATATTTTTTTGATAGAGAATTTGATTGATTTAATTCTATTCTAGGAGCAAGTAGTGATTTTTTTAGGGGTGAGCATGGGGCGGTTTGGGGCGGTTTTTAACTAAAATCAAATCCCGCCTCGAAAGTTCGGGTTTTGAGAATTACACCCCGTTCGGTTTCGGGTTTTTCGGTTTCGGTTTTTCGGGTTTTTCGGTTCGGTTTTGGGTTTTTCGGTTCGGTTTCGGGTTTTTTCGGTTTTTTAGTTTCCTTTAAATATACCAATTTATTACCTTAAAAACTAATATCATGATTTAAACTTCCAAACCTTAACTCATTTCATTATAAATAAAAAACAACTAGTAAGTTTAATATAATGTAATAATAAATTCAAGTAACATAATTTGAAAAAAATTAATAACAAAATAACATCCAACCATTTTTCGCAATAATCTTAGTGAATGTCTTCATCCATAGAAGTTTCATTGCATGGTTGCTTTCCTTTTGCAAACAAATTTATATCAAATCTTGTAAAAATATAATAATATTTTTATAAAACTTGAAATATATATAAAGGCGGGGCGGGGCGGGTTTTTCGGTTTGGTTTTTCATATGCCCCCGAAAACCGCCCCAAACATTCGGGTTTTCCAAAAATCAAAACCGTTGATGTCGGTTTTTCAAATGGTTCGGTTTTTTCGGTTCAATTTTTTCGGGTTTTTCGGGTTCGGTTCGTTTTCCGGTTTTTATGCTCACCCCTAGTTTTTTTCTATCCCGGAATGAAATAAAAATGTGTAATACAAATCAAACTTCATTTCTCTTTTTTAATAGTAATTATTAACCCAACTAAAAACGTTATACATGTATCAGACAAGACTTGAATCTCAACCTCCTGGTTGATAATGATAGACCACTTATATATCATTAAGCTACAAATCCTATGGTAAACTTCATTTGATCACTTTTTAGCATCAAAATCACTCAAAAAAAATTCAAAACTTAATATAAAATATATTTTGTTTTTCATAAACACCTTGGAGATGTATCATATTTTTGTAACCATATTTACGGTTTCTTGATTTCTTTTTTATCAAGTTAAGAACTAAAAGGAAGTCAAACTTCCATACATAAAGCGATAAAACTGACACAATATGAAGATTATCATTTGTCATCTATAAAATAAAAATCTTGGAATTTCCATGAAAAAACTGTGTAGCTGAAGCAAAATATAAACAAAATTAATAGGAAAAAAAAGGAAATCAAAGATCTTCAGTGTGACTTTGATTTGGAAGACTTCTTCTTGTTCCCTGATCTCCTTGAAGCAGAGGTCTTCATCCCAATGAAGAACATTAGTCCTCCCAACAATGCCAGATTCTACAGCAATCCATAGTTATTATTTATTAGCATTTTAATTTGTAATAAAACCCTTTTTCGAAAAGAAAACAAAAAGTAACTTGTAATAAAACCAAATCTTGCAGATAACAGAATTTTTATGTTAGATACAACAAAATAATCATAACAAATATGCATTAAAAAAATGTGGTTGAAACCTGTGTAAATTTGATAAAAAGTTGAGCGAATTCCTTCTTCTCAGAGTCATAGTTGTAGAAATCATATAAGATGGGAGTAGCAATGAGCTGGTGCAGAATCTGAAAACCATGATTACTCCTTAATTAGCAGAGAGATAGAAATTATTAACTAAATAACTAACTAACCAGTAGAAAAGCACCAATTGTGCTGCCAAAGATGAAAAGGAGGCTTCCAATACCCTTGAGAGCTATAGCTCCAGCAACCAGCAATTTTATCTATACATGAAATCACCACAATTTTCAAATTCTGATCCTATTGAGAAAATATTATAATCAGTGGTTTTTACCTCAAATTCTGGCACCTGGAATCCTGTGTGTGTGGTCACATGCTTTGAGAATACACTCAACTTAGGAACAATGCTTTTTTCTGCAGCTCCTCCATCATTCAACCTATATTCACCAAACCTTAAAACGGGATACAAGTAACAGAGACCAACTGCTTTAAATACATCAGTTACAGGGATAATGAATCAGCAAAAACCAAAAGCTACATCAACTAATATGCATCAATGACCAATGGCTTATTGAAACTTGAAAAAGCTGATAAGCTTATTTCTAACGTGCTACAAGCCTATCAATTTAAACTTATGGCTTCATAAGCTTAAACAGATTAGGTCTTAAAAAAACATTATCAGCATTCTCAAAATTTTAATAAGCTTTACCCAAACACTCGATCCTAAATTGACTCACTCATCACTGGCCCAAATATGAGAAGAGCATCAATTCTTACCTTCACATATCATAACATCAACAATAATATGAACACAAACTTGTTCATTTGGCTTTACCAAAAGAGGTGGTCATGACCTAATTTCTGATTATACAACCAAAGCTCTAGACTTCACTTCAATTGTCTATTTAAAACTGCAATAATTAAACAATAAACCTACCTCCTTAATATCTCATAGTAAAGTACACACAACATAAACACAGCCAATGTCAATTGAACCTATCAACACTCTCATAACCATATTTGTTCTGATGTAATACACATAATAACTTAAAGAAACTCGAAAATTAAGTAACAAATTTCAGATCCAAATTCCGAAACCAGAAACATCAATAAGTAATCAGTGTAAGCATGTATAAAGTAGTGGAACTAGATCTGAAGAACACGGTGAACTTACTCTTGCCAAGCAGAGAGAACGAAGACGGAAACGAAGAGAAGACGACCGAGGAAAGACATGAACGCCATTGTTACAGCTCTGAGCTTTCTCTCGAAAACAAAGGAAAAGGAGATCTTAGGAGAGAGAAACTGGTGCGACTGCGTCTATTTAAATTCTCGGGAAATCTTCCCTGGTCCCTACTTTACAACTTTGGTCCTTCAGTTATTTGCATTTGTTTACTTCATGACTTCATGTATCTAATAATTCACATTTTGCCCGCTAATAATCGCTACATTGTCAGTAGGGGTGTCCACTATCTCATATAATTGGATTGTCTAATCGGACAATTTGGATTGTATCATTTGGATTAGTTATTTGATTTTTTGGATCGGTGTGGACTTGAACCAAATTAGTAGTTTAGTTTTCGAATTGGATTTGGATTTGGTTCTATTGTAAAAGCCGGATTGTCTTCAAAACTGAATCGTTATATACATATGTGTGTGGCCAGTGTCAATGGTACACTCCTTTACCATTATGTGTGTGTTTGTATATCTATGACTATTTTTGGATAATCTTACAAGATCTTTATTTATGTCTTTAATCCATTTAATTATTTAACTCAAACATATAAGTCCATAGGCCAATAATTTTAAATATCAATTAATTAATTTTAAATACATCAATAATTATATATCAATTATTTAACTTGAAAGAAGGAAGTGTTTCTATCGATAAATTACACGAATTCATCGTCTATGTGATTGCTTGTTTGGGCCATCACCCGAATTTTGATCGAAATGGGTTTCGTTTCCTTCCTCGGAAGGTTCCTCTTTGCATCACTCTTCATACTCTCTGTTTGCCAAACGTAAGTCACCTTCAATCATCCACTCGTAACACTGTCGTAAGAGCATCTCCAACCCACCTCTATAAACCCCTCTATCTCTATATTTAAAGTTTTTTCTCTTCCAATACACCTCTATCTCTCACTCTAAATATAGAGTGAGAGAAAAACTCCCTCTATATTTGAAATGAGAGAGTGTCCACTCTATCAATGGACCCCACCACTTCTATTTAATTATCTAATATTTATTTTTATTTAATTAAATTTAGTATTTGTTTACCAGCCAACAAATCCATCCAAATTGGGTCCCACTAGTTTTAAAGGGATATATAAAGTTTATGGTTGGAGTTGAAGTTTTGTTTAGAGTTAATGAGCCCAATAATTATAGAGATAGAGTCACTTGGATAGAGTTTATGGTTGGAGATGCTCTAATGTTTCAAATAATATACTACCTCCGTATCAAAATAAGTGATATATTTGAAGAATCACGGTTTTTAAGTCAAAATATTAAAATGTAGTTTAAGATGGATTAAAGTGGATAGTTAGTGGATATTGAGTCTCACTTCTTTTGAATAAAGTGATATTAACGATGTTTGAAAATAAAACTAAGGGTAAACGAGTAATTTTAAAGTAGATAGTTAGTGGAAAAATCATCCTTTATTTTTATCAAATAATGTAAATTTTAAAAGTGTATCATTGTATGACCGATGCTAAACGTTTTGGGCTTGTGTACAAATCCACAAAACCAAAAAGCTCGTAAATTCGCTAAACCCAAAAAGTTTCGTCGACGACGTTTTCGCTCGATAACTCAATTCATATTCGGTCATTCATCATCTTCCCTTTTCTGTTCATCATATCAAGTCAAGGTATAATTCATCTTCTGCTTTAATTTCTGGATCTACGATTAATTGTTTGATTAGGTTTTCCTGTGTACGATGCATTTGTCTTTGGATCTACCATGCCATAAATTTAGGTTTCAATACCATAAATCGGTTTGCAGGAATTGGGTAACTTTTTCGTGTCTTTTTCACAAATCATGGCCTATTGATTGTTTAAACACTCAAATTTTGGTGACACCAGCATCTTAATGTTGATCTTGAACTTGACTGCTGTAATTTGCAGGCATGTTGATAACTCGATAAAATTCACTTTTTTATCTGCTTCATTTAATCTGGTTAATAGCTTATGTTTTAACTTGTACTTGCTCCAATTTTTCCTGTTACGTAAACAATTATACATATTTTCAGGGATTTATAAGCAGACAGTTATATCTCTGGTAGATGGAATCATCGATTGGGTGCTCACTTGCATATTCAGATCGGTTGAATCTCCTTGTAGTGCGTCCAATTGCTGCTATATCATTTGTACTTTTGTTGCTTGTTTTGGGTTGGTTTTTGGCTTGGAAATTGTTACTGGTTCACGTCCCGTTGGTTCAAGAGATATTTGGTCTTAAGAAGAAAACCATTCTTCCCAAACCTTCAGATCGCCACCGTTTTTCACGTTTTTATAACACTCTTAGCCTTAATCAGAAAAATCAATAATTCCAACGCCTCTGCTTCTTAATTGCTCGTAAATTCCTAATTCTTGTTCATCTTTTTAAACTTGGTTTCGCTACAATTGCCTTAATTTATCAGTTTCTCATTTAATATGTATATAGAGATGAAAATATAGAGTTTGTTGGATTCAGGTTGATTTGTGGAAGTTTAATAAAATTATTATCATTGCTGCAATGGCATTGAGACGTTTTTCTGACGGGGATCTGACAAGATGTGATTCAAAACCATGTTCAAGATTGATGAGACATACTGCTGGTGTTTTTAGTGCTGGAGGAGCGTTAGGATTTTGTATTCTCTGTCGTCTGCATTACGGTTCGTTCTAAAATCTAAACCAATCGTTCCTTACTTTGTTTCTATTTTGCTGGAGTGCCCTAAGCATAAAAAAACGACTACTAATACGTATTATTAATTATATATAATTATTTAGATATTGAATATTAAAATGATGAGAGTTCATTGATTTGCAATGCAGGTCCTAGAGTGAACATTCCTCTAGGCGGGCAGCTACTGGAGCCCTTACTGTAAGTGCAAGCACTGCTTTACTGGTCCGCCTTTTTAGTCCTGAATGTGAACCGAAAAACATACACGCCTATGATAATAAATCACCAATTTCAACATGATTGTCGATGGGATTGATTATGCATCCCGTAACTGTCTGTTTTTTTTTTTCTTTTTCTTTTGCTTATGTTTAGTCGTTTTACTTTCGAACTCTCTAAATTTCACTATGTATAGACTGTTTGCAGATTTTCATAAGTGATGCTTTTGTTTTTTTTTTTCTAGATCAACTCTTAATCTTGTACAATGTTTATCCTATTTAGGTTTGCATTTTGTAGTAAACGGTAAATGGAGATGGATCTCTATTAAGGCTACTCAGGGAAAGTCGAAAATTTGATACAAATCATTAATCCTCCTTATTAAATGTTTTGTTAGTTACTAACTTACTAGTGTAATTAACATAAAACTGCTATTACTATCGTATCATTAACCAATTCCCTCCTTGTCATGGTGCTTTTGTATGTCTTTAAAATTTTGTATTTTAGCCCGTTCAGTTTAAGTTTATTGTTTTATTTATCGCATATTTTGGACGTATATTGACAACATGCTTTTTCCCTTCAACTATAAAGTTCAAGTTATCTTTTTTTATAGTAATTTCAATGAGCTGTTAACCATCTATTTTAGAAAGCCACAGTGACACAACTGATGTCATCAGTTTTTGTTAAATCAGCGCCAATTTAGCTCACAATCCAACTGACATATTCATGTCATAAATACTCATTTTCTCCAGGTTTTCGGGCTCCACCATTATAAAATATACATACACAAAATAACAAATACTGAAATACGTCATTAAGTTGCCTTGAGCCCCACCAAAACTTCTTCTCCACCTCTTCCTTGAACCAAGACTTTCACCAACGGCATGCAACCAATGGGTCGTGACAATGAGTAACGGCATCGGTTGGACAATCGATAACATCCCCACCCTCCATTGTCACCTTTCTTATCTCATTATTACCAGATCTGTGACATCATATAATCACTTAATTTCATTTTAAATCATTTCATCAATTCTACTCAAATATTTTTTTTATGACATCGCCTCTTTTTTTTAAATTTTCTTAAAGAGTTGAAATTTTCTTTCACTTTTAGACTGGTGACAACAGTGACGTAACTGACGACATCAATTTTTGTCAAATCAGCGACACGTTAGATCACGCTTCAACTGACATACTCATGCAACAATACCTCTTCTCTTTACTTTTTTGGGTTCCACCATTAAAAAATATACACACACCAAATATCAAATACCCAATAAATTGATTTGGGCCCATCTCTAATATTTGAAGATTATTGTGTTGTTTTCGAATACTAATCAATTTAATCTAAGTTATGAAGTTTATGCTTACTGAGTTTTTAAGTTTTTTTTTCTTCCTGAAGTCTTACAGGTATAAAAATGCGCATCAACTGCTCGATAAATTGCTTTGAACTTTTTTTTTTGTTTCGTTACAAACAACAAAAATTTAAACATTTTCTTTTAGATAATGTATAAGCGCATCCAAGAATATATAGATTAAATTTATTATGAATTTAAGTCATTAATTATATCTGATTACATTTTTAACATTAATCGGATTTTGTTTTTAAGTTTAGAAGATTGGTGTTAAACATAAGGTCATTTTTTTAACCACATGTTCAACATTAGGTCAAAGCAAGGGAAAAGGTAAGTGAATCAATAGGAATTAATAAAGTACATAACTCTTACCTTTTTAAGCCCTAATCCAATTATATATTATTCATACATATATTTGATCTTTAGTAGTTTTACATGATTAATATTTTGATAACAACGAATTGAACTAGTATTGAGTTCATATCATGGACCTTTATACATATACTTACATGAGTAAATAAATATATTTATAAGTAAATAAATCATTTTTTATACAATTGATAATAAAAAAACTCATAATAACTATTACTTCCGATTCACACATAAAAGATGTAATTATTTTGTTAAAATTATTTATTTAACAATATAGTAAAGAAAATAAAAACATACGTATCACATGGGTCTTGATCCTAGTATTATTTATCCGTTGCATGCGACGTCCTTTAGGCCCCAAAAGGGGGTCACAAAAATGTAACAAAATGCGATACTTTGTGTGGATCGCATAATCCCTTGCCTTTTGGCTGAGGGAGCGTATGGCTGCGCATCATGCAATGCGTCGCCACCGGCCATACCCTATATGCTACGTTTAAATAATTGTTTTAAGTTACAAGTTTCGCTTTTTGTTTGATGTCTATTTCGTGTCAAATTGATGCTTTTCCTTTTGCTAGATTTTTGCTAGGTGGTTTAATAAATTTATAAGACACTAAAAGTACATTTATAGCTTTTCTTGTTGTCTTACTTCTGGGTGTTCGTTCTCATTTTCTTTTCTTTCTATTTTCGTTTTAAATTCCAACTATATTTCCATTAAAATTTTGCATGTTACAAAACCATATGATATCATCAACTTATTCTGATCAAGTGACCAATATTTTAGTTTATAAAACATGACATATATAATAACCCAATAACATCTCTAAATGCTTTAAACCGAGCCGTGAACAATTAGCTAATAAGGAAAAGTTAAAAGTATTACGACCCGATTATATATTTGGAAAGTTTAGTGAACAAAAACGAAAAAAAACATGAAAACTACAAGGGCCAAGTAGTAAAATAACAAGACATGGTTAGCATCTGCAGTATTTGACTAATTTTTCAACGGAAGAAACTCGATGAACTGCGGAGGACTGACGCTGACGTCACTGGTCGGAAAGAAACATTTCTCTGTCTGCTCCCTGCCGTAGCCGCTGTTGTTGACCGGAAACAACTCCAGGGTTTCACAAGAGTCCACGTCATGGGGAAGGTGGTGGGACGAAACGACAAGGGATGATGACGTTTTAGAAGCATAACTGGTACGTGTAGCAGGGTTGCAGCAGGTGGAGTTAATTAGGGTTATATGGTTGGTGGAAGGAGAAGAAGAAGATGAAGACAAACACTGCATCATGTGGTTCCACGTGGCATTGCTTGCTGCAGGGATGCTCTTCCTCCTACGGTGTAGCAGCAACACCTGATCATTTCCTCCTTCTTCTGGCTGCTGCTGTTGTTCAAAAGGTATCCATCCCTGATGATCTGCTGCTACGCACGTCATCCTAGCAGCTTCTGCTTTTCCTGTTCTTTCTCTTAACATGCTTTTCTGCTCATTTCAACAAATGAAAATAAATTTAATCAATTATTTTTTCCAAAAACAATTCATGGTCTTTACATATATTTTTAATGGATACATCAGAACTATTATTTTATTTGGTTATATAATTAACTGTGAAATTTATACTCTATATACATATTAAAAACTATGGTGCAAAAATGAATGTTTCATGGAATAAAAAAGAAAGAGAAAAACCCTACGAGGGGAGCCGACAGAAAGGAAGGAGGATTTTACATTTCCCAAGAAAAAATAAACGAGAAATCCTTTTTTACTTCTTCCCTATTTTCTCTGTTTTTACTTCACTTCACAATCATATTCACATTATTACTATAAACCCTAAACTTGTTACTTGGTCAATTATTTTTTAACTCAAGTGGATTGTAATGTCATTATGGTAACCTAAACAAAAACTTGAAATTAGTTTATAACGATTGTGTTTGATCTTTTGTATATAAATAAAGGGTTTTGTTAATGACAGCCCTTAGGGCTATCTCTAACGTGCATAAAACGTTTGTACATTCATTGATACAGTAGTGTTCCTAAAATTCTGGGGGCAATTTTTACATTATTTTTGTCTTCTTATTGACAGCCCTTAGGGCTGTCATTATCATTTTCCATAAATATCAGAAAATCCCATAAACATGTACTTGTCTTGATAAGCATATATGAAGAATATTAAGCATTAAAATGCAATGTACTGGCCGGTCATAAAATTAGAATGAATTATTTGGGGTCTCCAAGTAAGTTGATTACTAATTTGATACAAAATATTGATTACCAGGGTTACCAAAACGTTTATTCAGTCCCTTTTGCCTTCATTTTAAACTCAACTTTATTATATGAAAAATTGAAAGAATAAAAAATTATAGATTTAAAATTAACGCTTTCAATAGTATATAGAAATTATCATTGAAAGAAAATATTACGATACTGTAATATTTTATGCACTGAGTTATAAAATTCACAAAAATGAAAACATTGGTTACGTATGGTATATTTATTTAGTAATAACTAAGTTAGATTTCATGCGGAAGTTATAAAACATTAGCTATTCTACAGTATAAAATCTATTGAAAAAGGTTAACAATTTAACTAAGTACTATATATATATATCTGAAAAAAATCAAAAATATATGTAGGAATTATGTCAATATATATTAAAGCTAATCTTCTGTAACATTTATTATGATCTTCAGGTATCTTATAGCTTGTGTCAAATCACATACTAAGTTCTGTCACTGGTCATTGACGTAAACGATATATAACATCATATATAAACTTTAATTTAAAACATAGTCTGAAGTTTTTTAAATTTTTGAATAAAATAAGAAGGTAATATATCTAAAAAATATTTAACATAAGAATAGGTAAATTGAAAAAAATGAAAAGAAAGGTAAGAAGCATCAGACCTCTGAAAATGTAGGTATTGCCCAGTTTCTGGGCTCTTCAACCTCTGCAAGCAAACACAGAAACCAAAATCACTCCCAACCATCCATCATTTTCCTTAAAAACAAAAACAAAACTAAACACAACACCCAATTACTATTTCTTGATTCTTTCTCTGCACATTAAACCCAGAAATTGCGTATGGTGGGTCAATCTAATGGGAAAAATGGTAGTTTAAAAGCATAAGTACTTATAAACTTGAGAATTAATGATAAATAAAAGGGAAGAAAAATGTGTGGTGTACGTTTTTTTTTTAATATTTTCATTTCATATAGTTGATATTATTTCTTGAGGTACAAATATATGATGTAAAATGATGATCGTAATACTAATACTAAAAATAATAGTAACTATATATTCTTACAAAATTATTGAAGTTAAGTTGAATTTACCTAAATCCTTGGTTTGTATGGATTGATCAAAGTGGTTAACATCGGTAGTAAAAAATGGAGGTTGATGAAGATCCTTATTAGGGTTATCAAGCTGACGACGTCGTTTCTGGCGCTCACGTGCCTTGTGGTTCTGAAACCAGTAGAAAACGTTCTTTCCTTCAATCTTCCCGTAGCGGCAGAGCTGGGCGGTGATGTGTTGGATTTCATCGGCCGACGGTGTTCGTGTCCCTCGACGGTACAACTCCTCTAGGGTTTGCAACTGCTCCGGCGTAGGGTTCCACCGCGAGCTCACCACCACCATTTGTTGCGAGTTAAACTCTCTCTTGTTTTGTTCACCTGCCACTGTTTTTCAATTAAAAAACGTCATTAATTACAAGATGAAATGAAAAAAAGGAGAAGTTTAATTAGTGTAGAAAACTACCAAGATGATGATTGAGAGGAAGGTGATGATCATGGTGGTGACGGTTGGAGAAGGAGGTGGCGGCGCAGGTTGGTCTTGGAACAAGTGGTCTTAATTTCCGGCCGCCATTGTTGTTGGTGTAAGATTCCACCATGTTCATGTTCAAGTGATCTTCATGAGATTCATTGTAACCCATCATCCACATAATTAATGAGAGTGAGCTGAGTGATCTTGTATATATCTATTTGTTGTAAAATATCCAAAAATGTGAGGATGTTGAGGAAAGGGGATATTTGGTGTGGTGAATTATTTTAGGGGCAAAAGGGATGCTAATGAGAGTGATAGATGTAGAGTGTACCTCTCTCTCACTCACTTATTAGGGATGTGAAAAGTGTCCAATATGTCACCAGATCTATTAATTTGCTCACTTTTTATATGTATTTGGTAGAGGTGATGAATTTAGTGGTTCATATGACTTCTAAAAACATAAGGTATAATGTTAAAGGTTATCTCGTTTATTAGAACTTGTTTTTTGACATACCATGTACGATCATTAAGATTTCATTACTAAATATCCAAATGTATAAAATACACGTAATATATAGTTGTATATGAAATGAGTTTCTTTGAAAATTAATATATTAGGTGAGAATGCGAGAATAGATCTCAGTTGTTTATTTTAGAGCGGAAATGTTATTTATTCATCAATGAATACTTTTGAATCATGCATGATTACTCAGGGGAGGGCGCGAAACTTCGCAGATATTTATTCATACATGAACTGTGTATTCTAGTTTAATCATTTACTACAACTTATTCTTTGACATGACATATATTATTTTGAAGATCTCACACCAAATAATCTGAAGGTATAAAATACTCAAAATATACTTCCTATAACGTATAAAAAATAGACCAAAAAACCACATTCTATAAAATCAGAAAAAAAAAAAAAAAGCAAGGCACTAGATCGCTAATTAACTGGAGGCCCGACTCGCTAATTGGACTTAGCGACGTGCTTGACATAAAAAAGAAACACAACTTTTTGTGACAAGAAAAAAAGAAGGAAAATCCATGGAAAAGATTTGATAGTTTTGTAACTTTCCCTTAAAAATTTATGAATCAAGAAAAATGTGCTTAGGACTCAGTCAACTTCTTTGTTTAAAAAAGTTATAATAATATATAAATAAGATTTAATAACACTCAACATATGGAGTACATATTAATACCGTTCAAATTTTACACTTTCAGAAGGATTATTAATTGGTTTTTTCCATGTAAGTATATTTTAATAAACTCAACTTTTCCTTAAAATATAACATTTCTTATCATATGTGTGCTTAGTATACATATTGACAAAAACATTTAACATATATAAGAAAACATATATATATTATGTATATATGTGTTTATGCCGTAAGCATACATTAATATGCAATTAATAATCAATTAATTTTTTTAAATATGTATTAATTAAAATTAATGAACTTGAATTTTGATTCAAGGCTTGTAGCCTAATAGTATTGGAGTTTGATGTAAGGTATTACTCATAACCTAATGTGCAATGGTAGACGCTAGTGCATATGTTTTAAAAATCCTATTATATATAGGTTAATAGAGAATTGTTCAAGACAACCCTTTAATTTTTTGTAGTATCAAGTAACAAATATAAACTATTGACCAATTATAATTAATGGTCAAAACTAATCATATATATTATACACGAAGTATTTTTTGATCATTCGACATCCATATAAATTTTAATCCAATTTTTTTGTTTCTCTTATTTTTAATTTTTTTTATATTTTTATATGATAATCACATGTGATGTTTTGTATAATCACATTTGATTGTATACCTGATCGATCACATGCATTTAATATTTTTATTCAATCACATGTAATAAGTATACAATCACATGTATCACATGATATTTTTTAACAAAAATTAATAAATAAAACGTAATAAAAAACAAATATTATAAAAAAATAAAGAAATAAAATAAATAATTTTAAAATAAATAAAAATAAATAAATTATGTGAATGTCAAATGACCAAAATACTTTTCATATATAAAATACGTGATTAATTTAACCAATAATTACTATTGATCAATAGTTGAAAATTTTCAATTATGACTGGAAAAAAATTAAGAATTATCTTAAACATATCTTTAAATTAAGGAAAAATTAATAATATAAAAAAGTGATAAAAGACTTACTTAACTTACTTTTATTATAACACCTTAATTTATGTATAGAAGGGGGGAATGTGTATTTACTGAAACGAGGGGAGTGAAAGAAAGGGAATTCCACGTCGGGAAGGGATCAGAAAAGGAAATATCGACAAAGAAGGACATGTTCGTTTCAATTACTACATATGCCAACGTTGACCCTTTCTCTCTCTTCTTTTTATTACTCACATTCTTTCATAGAGAGAGAGAGAGAGGTATAAAACATTTTTCTTACTATTTATTTTTGTTTGTTTCTAAATAATTCAATATTTATGAATTAGTGAAACATTGTCGACTTTTGAAACTATTAATAAATATTTTATATACTTTAAACCATAACCATTTACAAGTTTTTTAAAAAAATTATTAAAATTTATATAAAAAAGAGTTGAGGGTAAAAAAGAAAAAGGTATGAAAAGGGAGAGAGGGTAAATAGAAGGCGTGAAATTCTGGTGTGTGTGATATCGGGATTCTAAATCCAACAATGACTTGACATTCCATGCAGGAGAGATTTATAGACACACAGAGAGAGGGAGAGATGTCATTTATTAAATTTATTGTTGTTTGTTGTTCATGTCTTGTGCCTTTCATACTCACACTTAATCCAAGCTGCCCCTCCCTTCCTTCCTTTTCTTCTTCTACCTTTTTCAAATCATGCTTTTCTTGTCTCATTCTTTTCTTTCAACCAATGTTATAAACTAGTAATGTTGTATGGATGTTCATATTATACCTAAAAGATTGTTTACGTCAGTAAATATTTTAGTTTTATTATAATTGGTTATATATGCGATATAACAAATCAGAAAGTTCATACTAAAAATAAGAGCACATAATTTATTATTTTGGAATTTTAAGACCAGTTGAAACCAATGTTGTAAATGAAATTATTAATAATAATACTTATAAAATAAACATAAAAAATATTAATTACATTTATCATATTTTTTTAAAAATATCATAATAATAAGAGTTAAAGAAAAACTATCATTTTTCATTACAAAGAAACAAAAAGTTTTGAGGGTAAATAATTATTTTTTGAAAATATTTAAATGTTAAACATTAAATTTCTGGGTAATACTCCGTAAGTTGTAATTTCAGAAAAAATAAAGTTTAAGGGCGCTAAGATGTAACTTCAGCAAAGTGTAATTGTAAAAATTGAAAAAAGGAAAAAAAAAATGATAAAAGAGTAGGCCAAGATTAGAACCCATGACCTCTCCCTCGTTGGGGATACAACTTTACCACTTGAGTATATGTCCAAATATTTTGTATTCCTTCACTAATTGATAAATAGGAAAGAAAAAAAAAGCTTCAAGAATAAAAAATTAGTTGCACATCACTAATTGTTAAATATGATAAAAGAATTCTCAAAGAAAAAAAAAGAAAAAAAACTAATTATATTAAGTGATTTATTAAATAGGAAAAGAAAAGGTTTTAAAGGTAAAAAGGTAATTGAACATGCAATGGTAAATGTATGATATATAATTTCAGGTTAACCCGGCCGGTTCAACCCAATTAATCTTGGACCTGAGCAAGTGAGCAGGCTGAGAACCTATGGGTTATGCTGAGTAATTACCCGTTGTAATCCAACAATTTTTATCAAATCTGGCCGACCTGAAAATTGTAAGTTTGTAGAATTCTAACTAAAAACCAATTGTTGTAAGAAAGTATCCTAGGATCCTCATAAACACATACAGATTCATTGTTTGTTCAATGTGGGACACTACTTAACATGCCCCCTCACGTGTGGTGTCTTTTTTTCCACGTCTAACACACGGATATTTATGGTTTACGTGGAGTCCATGTGGCCTTTGACCGACCGTGAGTGAACCCTGTTCTGATACCATTTAAGTTTGTTGGGTTCCAACTTAAAACTAATAGGTTTTAATTATGGAACCCCACCAAATTACATGTAATGTCTCACATTTGACAAACAATGTGATAAAATAGATGACCAAACCCCGTACATAAATATGGGTGTACAAAGGGTCAACCCGGCCCGACCTAAAATCTGAATCAGAACCCAATTATGATAGTCGGGCCGATTATCACCGACACTCTTATGTAACTAGTTCATGAATATTAGAGATTTTACTTATAGCAAACACGCTTTTTGAAGGCTAGATTTACTTCCATTTTGCAGTATTTATGCAAAACATCATGTTGATATAATATCTAGATCGGTCAAATTTGTACCTTTTTAAAATCAAAGAGTCTAGAATCTAGATGTTAGGAAGTAAGGTTGCTTGCTATTTTTGTTTTAAAAATAGATTTGTTTTTTGTTAGAATTAATTGTAGGTAGGGTCTAGGGAGGTTTGCTATTGGGATATATGACTGAGAGAGACTGGACTGGGCCTCTGCTCTGCACTGGTGACAACTGAATCATCCACTTTGATAATTCATGTTTTCAGCTAAATTACAACCTTCTTTTCTTTTTCACTCCACAATTCCCAAACTCACTACTAATAACATTCACGTCTTTTTTTTCAATCAATGTCTTAAACAAAAAATATATATAAATAATAAAATCTTAACTCTAAGATGTGGTAAATTAAAATAAGGATTCAAAATTATGCGTTTCAAAAATTAAGTCATAAACATCAGTTGAACTTAAATTATATACCGTATCATTTTTATACATCTAGGTTGATAGAATGTAAGTCTTTGCTTATACGAAGTATAAATTAAAGGAACATTCATTTTCACATTCTGAACTCTCACTTAGTCTCAAACCATTTTGCATCATTAAAAATATATATAAAAAAAATAAGAACTTTGCCTTTCTAAAATATAGATCCAATTACTATATTTGTTCTTTTAAACTGGGGTATCAATATGTTTGGTGGACAACTAATCTAAAAGGATATGGTATATACATTATACAAACTTATTCACATACACAATATATATGTTGGTATATTTATACAGTATATATACTTTAAAACTTATATAGTGTGATGTGTGAATAAGTTTACAATCTTTTACACCATGAAAATATGTGATGCATAAAAAGCTGATTTAGATGTACATAAGTGACTTATGAGTGTTTGTAATGAGACTTGAAAGCTACTTATAGAAGTTAGAGTATTATTTTACTTTGAAATCACAAATTTGTATGTTTTATTCTCAGTTGTACGCATGGTTTTGAAAAACCGCCCCGAATATGGTGGTTCAATAGGGAACCAGAAAGGTCACCAACTTTCTATTTACCAATAAACCGTATCAATTAAAACCGATAAGAACTGAACAAAACTATTCAACTTTGAAATAAACCGGTAAAAACCAGGATTAAATGTATATATACATTGGATATATGGTAATTCTCTTTAAGGGGTTGATTAATTATATTGTTTAGGGAACTTCAGATATGACTACGAGTCTACGACATATTAATGTTACTAATAAACTAATAATATTGTGAAATAATTTTCACCGAAAAGAAATTTTACCTATTATACATTTGTGATAGTTAATTACTGTTCACTTGTTTCTGATTGATTGATTTTTTTTCATTTTCTGATGAGAATAAAATATATAGAGAAAAGTGAGAAAGTTAAACAAGATACTATGGTTGCCTTAGTGGTTTAAAGGTTGCTCTCTAAGTTTTAGGTAGTGGGCTCGAAACTTGCATAGTCACCTCCTTTCCTTTATTAATTATTTTGGAATCTGCATATTCGCAACTTTTTTTATTTTTGCAAGCTTGAATGTTGAATCCAACATTTATTTTACTGAAATAAATAAACCATTATTTAAGTAATTTTGTATTAAATTAATTAAAAGTTACTTCTATTAATATTCTTCTAACAACAAATTATTTATATGGGCATTAAAAATATTGATTTTATTATAAATCTTTTTTATTATTAATAACCTTTTAAAAAGCATACTAAAGCTATATATAAAAGATAAATTATTACATTAAATTCTAAATACTAAACATGTTTATCATTTTTTTACTTTTAAGTATACAAGTTTCCAAAAATAGTAATGTATTTTTTATAAATTTTATAAAAAATTGCAAGTGTATCCTGATTAAAAGATAAATTTTATAAATTTGGCCATGAAGATTAAAACAATTTCAAACACAAAAGATCGAGTTCAAAATTGCAAGTGTATCTTAATTATGTAAGGATATAAACTAAATGATTATATAAATTAAATTTCGCTAATAGCACATGATTAATAAGAAAATGATTTAGCATCATACAATTAATCTCTTGATCTTTTACAATTTTAAAATTAGATAAATAGATAATTTAAATTTTGTACACCGTAGTAGAGCGCGACCCTACTATATTCCTATATTTATAATTTTTCAATTAGACAGGGGACCAAAAGATTAAGTCGCTATTTTGTTTTTACTTTATTGTATTTTTTGGGGGTTGGGTTGTATCACATCGTGTATTTAGTAGGTACGTAGTGTTGGCAGTATACAATTCAACACAGGTTGACCCTGGAAGTAGGCCCTACACCAGCTACTTATCATTAAGCAATAACGACACACAGGGGACCCCTTCCCCCATACATATCATCCTCCATTCCTTCTGTCTATAATATTTCTTTTTTTTTTTGTTTTTTTTAAGGGCACTGTTTTTTTGTTAATATATAATTGTGCAACTTGTTTTAAATACAACTTACATAAAAAAATCAAAATATAGTGTACTCGGGTTACAAGTTCATTCCATCCAATTCAAACTAAGTTTACAACAACTTGATAGCCATAAATTGCTATATTTTTTTATATCATCATCTAATGTGTCTTTTCTAGGATTCTTAGAATTGATGATGTTCTCGATAATGTTTTGCTCTATTGCTAATGTGGGGTAAAGTAACCAGCAACATGATTAATTCATATTAGAGTTATCTAGGTTGTCCCGATTCGTATAAAATTAAAACTAAAAACAATGTTGAACTTTATTGAGTAACTAGCGATTGTAAAGGAGTGGAGGTTTTATTGAGTAACTTGAGATTGAGATCGGCTCGATCAAGTTGAGTGTTATGAACGTAATCAGAATTCAGAAATTGAATTACCAAATTCATTAAAACGTTGATACTGATTAGATGCCACATTATAAACGTAATTACAACCGCTAACAATTGTGTTTTGGTCGGTCGATGTTAATCTTTTGCTTTTGGTGATTTGTCGGCCTTTACTAGCATCTCGCAGGCTCTAATAGTTTGCAAGTTTTTGGGCTTGGTCCATTGATTTTATGTTATGCAGCCTTTCTAAATAAAAAAAAACAGCTAACAACTTTTAAACGAGCAAATTTACATTTGGCCCTTATAAAAACTATTGACAAAAAGGTATAAAACCTTTAAACTTCTAGCTATTGTCATAACCTGGCCATGTACTTATTAAACACCTTCATATTATATATTCCCATATACATAAAGTTCGGTACCAGTGTAATGTAACGACGGATACATATAATTAAATTTTGTGGCGATCAACTGGTAAATAATTGTGGGTAATAGATTTTGTGTAGTAGCTTGTGAGTGGTGGTGGATGGTCGTGGCGATAGTGATGGTGGTTATAGGTGGTCGATGGTAGTCGCGGTTGGTGGTTGTAATTTCAACTTTTTAAAGTTTTGAAAAATTAATAACACATAATTATAGTTATGTAATAAACATATGATAAGTTAGCTCAGTCAGATAGGACATTGTGCTAATAACATAAATGCCACATATTCAAGTCTTACATGATGTAAATGTTTTATTAAACAAAAGCTGTCTTGATATAGCAAGTATGTTGACTGTAATTTAAGACTTGCTAATTTGGGAATATTATAAATGCATTATATATAGTAATGAGTTGACCATCTGAGATAAGATATACACAGTCATACCTCTAACCGGAGGTAAAGAGACTGCTTCCGGTGAGACAACCGTTAAAAAAGCTAGTACGAGAACATGCATATTCTCGCACTCATTTTTTTGCCCGATAATTGCATATTCTAATTTTATTTTATTTATTTTTTGTTTTTTAACGGCAATCTTAATCTATTCCTCAATCCACCTACATTGATTATGGGACTTGAACCCTCCGTTTCTCTCCATTTCTCTTCTCTTTTTTTCAAATTAAAACTCTAGAACACAATGTTAACGTTAGGCGATTGACCTTTGGCCTTTGGTAACACTAATCAGGTTTTTTAACTTCTAAAAGTGGTTATGGATAGTTTTAATTGTTCCACATTGCGATGAACGGTTAATGATCTTAAAGTGGAATTAACATAATTAACACTTTGCATTTGACGTTTTCTCTGGTTATTGGTTCTATTAGAATTCAAGAACGTAGAATTCAAGAACGTACACTATTACAGATCGGGTTTGTTAGTGCGGACTAAAAAACTTATATGTTGCGGTTGTCAAGCAGAACCGCATCAACAAAGGAACATCGCACTGTATAACAAAGAACCGCATCAACTACCATATTTGTTGTTGCGGACATATTCTACTCGCAATCCTCACCGGGTTTTTAGTCTTCACCGGATCCGGACCCTATATATATATATATATATATATATATATATATATATATATATATATATATATATATATATATATATATATATATATATATATATATATATATATATATATATATATATATATAAATATATATAAGTGGGATCCTGTGAGGACTCAAAAAACGGCGAGGACTCGCGAGGACACCTCATAAAAGTTTCAAAAAATTCCGATAAAAATATATATAACTCACCATGATAATTACTACATTTGACCAAAAAAAATTTCGTAAAAAAAATTATGATCAACTTTTTTTTGCGGATCATAACAATGGTCCATATTTTTTTTGTGGATCATTATTATGATCCATATTTTTTTTTTTGGATCATTTTTGAAAAACTTTTTTTTTTAATCTTATAGGCTGCGATTTAGATATTTAAAAAAGAAATTTTTTTGAAAAAAATTTGTTTTGGATCATTTTTAGTGTTTTTTTTTGGAGTCCTCGTAGTCCTCACCGGGAAAAGAGTCCTCACCGGATCCGGAAGCGTTCATGCGAGAACCTATATTTTTGCGAGAACTGCGAGAACCACTTTCTGACCAATCATTTAAATTAATTAGTTTTTTAATTCTAAAGGGCATTGTAGTCTTTTTAACAGTTTTTTAATTATGGCAATTGACAAAGGAAATCAATTAAATTAATACAACATATTTTCCATATTCAATTAAATCTTATTCAACAGTGAGCAAATGCAAAAGAGTGTAAATTGACGATTGTTCACTATTTCACAAAATTAATGAACAAACTAATACTCCCTCCGTCCATAAATAAAGTTCTCATTTATGTTGGGCACAACATTTTAGGAGATAGTTAATAGTGGGGTATTTTATATTACTTTTGATTAAAATATAAGGTTTGATTGGAGAGAGAAAGTGTTTTAAGAGATAGTTAGTGGTGAAAGTATTGGTAATAATATTATTATATTAAGTGGGTCCCTTAAGTTTGAGAAATGAGAACTTTATTTAGGGACAAAACTTGAAGGTGAAATGGGAACTTTATTTAGGGACGGAGGGAGTACATACTAATGTAAATTTAGCATAGTAGCAGAATTCATTAATGAATAAACTTATACATACCAACAAATACAAACCTATGAACAAAAAAATAAAATAAAATTTATACAAACTTATAGATCTGGAACAGATGAACAAATCGGATATAGATCTGAAGCAGATGAACAAATCAGAAAAATATCTGGAACAGATGAACAAATCAGAAACAGATGAACAGATCTGAAAACAGATGAACAGATCTGAAAACAGATTAACACATCTGAAAACAGATGAACAAATATTCCCCGAAAGTGATTTGCGTCTTCACCGGAACCCTAGTTGCCGACTTCGCCGGAAACCAGATCTGGTCGCCGACGAACCCAGCTCCTGATCATCTTTTTCTCTGCTTTTATCTTGTAGTTGTCGGCGAATAAACCATAGATCCGTCGATTGTAGAAACACCGCACCTAAAATCCCTAAAAAAACCAACGACGAAAACCTATATCTGGAAACTTTTTCTCCGGCGGCGGCGTTGCAGGACATCGAAAACCTACATCTGCAACCCTTCATCTCTGGCGGTGGTGGTGTAGTCGTTTGGGCAGTCGGAGGTGTTGCGATGGTGGTTCAGACAATGGTGGTGCGGCGGAGTCTCTGGCGGTCGTGTTGGCTGTGTTGTTGTCATCGGTGGTTGTGTCGCCGGCCAGTGGTTTCATCTTGCCAAAATCACCGGTTATGATGTTGAAGAAGAAAACCCTATGATTGATTTTAAAAACACACACAAGTGTGTGTTGATAAGAACAGGAAATATAGAGAATTTGGAAGACACACACATATGTTTGTGTTTTGAATGAAATTGTGGACGTGGTGTACAAATTGGGGTTGTGAATTAATTAAATAATTTAATTTGAGTCAAGTTACCTATTTGCCCTTCCACCCTTAAAATTCAATCATTTAAATGATTAATTATTTACGAAACTGCCACTCTTGATCTTAGCCATCCATCTCAAAATCTAAAGGCTATAAAGTGGTTCTCGCAGTTCTCGCAATAATATAGGTTCTCGCATGAACACTCACCTATATATACATATATATATATATATATATATATATATATATATATATATATATATATATATATATATATATATATATTGTGGAATGATTTTGTTTTGTTTAGTTTGAATGCCTAATATTGCGGTTACTTTATCATGTGTGCGAATAACTAATATTGCGGGTATAACATCTAGTGTAGCGTGCGAATAATTAATAGCGCGGTGGAAGCTTTAATATTGCGGTTTCTTTCTTGTTGCGGTCTTTGCTTTTGATATTGCGGTTTCTCTTTTGTTGCGGTGTTGAATTTAATATTGCGGTTTCTTTCTTGTTGCGGTCTCTGTGTTTGATATTGCGGTTTCTCTTTTGTTGCGGTTTGTTTATTTAATAGTGCGTAGTTTGTTGTTGCGGTCCTTACCCCGCATTATCAAAGCGTTTTCACCGCATTACCAAAACGTTTATGTAGTAGTGGTAGTCTACAAAAACAAATATATTATGGGCAAATACTGTTTAAGAAAGTTACTCCTGACATAAATCACAGATATATCTGGTTTACTGCAATAATAATTTCACTCAAATCCTCCAACATGAAACTACCGGTGAAAGTGTCTGAACCAAAACAAAGAAACAAACACGCATCGAAACCAATCCCACTTTGTCTTTCTTTTGTTTTTGCCCTTTCACAGTTGTCTCCTCCTTTACTGTCCATCAATAATATATGATCCCTCCCTAAAGCAAAGTTTGAGCCTCTTTCAATAATGGGATGTGATCAATAATATTCATGTATAATTAATTTTTAGTTGATAACATTGTATTAAGAAGCTGGCCTATCATGTACCTTATGGTAAATCATGTAAACTCTCAAATTTTCTCAAATAATATTATAATAATTTTATTTTTTAGTATATATGATATTGTTAAAAGAACAAAAAAAAAAAAACAACTGTTAGTCTTGTATTGCAACAAAAATTATATTTCCTTTATCTCACAAAAAAAATTCTCATTTCCCCTATAAATTTTATCTCACACAAAAGTTATCATTTCTCAAATATGAGGGCCCACTTAATAAAATAATATTATTATCATGTACTTCACCACTAACTCTTCTGAAAACACTTTCTCTTTCCAAATAACCTTATATTTTAATCAAAAATATTATAAAGGAACCCACCACTAACTATCACCTAAATATTCTCGAGGCACTCTTTCTCTTATAGCGCTCTTTCCTTCCCTTCGAGCTAGCCGGAATAAATCCATTTCTTTTGTCTGTAAGAGAAAAGGCGCTTATTCCATGAAATAGGAGCGCAGCGGAGTCATGAACAAACAAGAATAGCCACTTCCTTATCTACGCTATTGACTTTCCTCCCCTCGTGGGAAGTAGCAAGAGCCTTTATCTAATCTACTATTGAACCATCTCACCTGAAAGTCAGTCGCCTCAAGAGAAATATAAACTTTTTTGTGGGACGAAGAAAGTAGTATATATTTCATTTAAATATTTATTAAAACATAGTTCAAACTATCAACAAATCACATAAAAAAATTGCACATCAAAATTTCATAAATAGTACTCTCTCCATCTTTTAAACAAGTTCTCATTTTCTCCCTAAATTTGTCCCACAACAAAATTCTCATTTCTCAAATTAATGAGATTCACTTAATAAAATAATATAATTACCAAGGACCTCACCACTAACTATCTTTTTTTGTTCAAAACAATATTTTTTAATCAAAATTATTATTAATGGTCCCACCACTAATAAAGTCTTAAAATTTATGTCCAAGAAAAATAATAATTTTTTTTTTTTTTGGGAGGACAGGGGGAGAGTGAGTAGTTGAGATGACAAAAGTTTAAGAAGGTATTATCACTATTATGTGTCAAACATAGAGAAAAGAGCAAGCTTTAATAACGTGATGCATGGTGTGAATGGCCAGTTTCAAGCTTTAGAAGATAAGATTAGTTATGACGAGGCTCTGTTATTTCTTAAAGTATGATGTAAGGGAATAATTTTGTACATAAAATTATAATTATATATACAATTATAGAAAGAAAAATGAAAAAAATATATATAATTATAAATTTATAACATATTTCGTTAAGCCTTTTCTTCATTTTTAGCATAACCAACCATTTTTTATAACTAATTAACTATATATATTTGGAACATATATTTCATTTCATTTGATTTGATTTAATATGTCTAAAAACCACAACTTATTACGGGTAAATGTGAGACAGGTTTGATCTCAGCATATGCACCTTACACCTAAGTCTTTGTTCATGGCGTGACAACACGGTCAAACCTCAAGTTTTGACGAGTCATGACAGAAGCTAAGACGTGCCTTTTAGAACCACAAGAAAGATGAAAGTCTTCAACAATAAAATAAGGGTGGTGATTTGCACAAGGATTTGTTTTTTTGCACAAGGGAATTTGAAGTTAAAATACAATTTTACCCTTAATATAATAGAACCTAATTATTCATCTTATACCTTACAAACCCTAAAAAATACGGCAGATCCTTTATTTCGTTTCCAGAGAACTTTTTCTTTGGTTTCAACGACTCTTCGGCCACTTCGATTGTTAATTTGTTATCACGGTAAACTAACTTTTCCATTAACAAGCTTTAATTGATTCTTTTGATATCATTACAATTATGTTTTAAATGACCATTGAATTTTAAGTTGCACTTTAATTTCTCATATTTAATTAATTTTTAGTATACTGTTTTGAGGCAATCCAAGATATTTGTTCAACTACAATTTAATTTTCTCGTAATAATTACGATTCATGTACAATTTGTTTGTTTCATTTACAAGCTTAAATTCATATTTCATCATTTATAATTAATTGATTAGGTGTGTTTGAAGACACTTATATTTTTAATATTTACTCAATATGTAGTTTGCTAGTTGTATATTTTAGCTTTAATGTTTTTTTTTTGTTTTTTATTAAACAGATGAGCTCAGTTGACTCAACAAGTCTGATTACTCAAAGTAAGGAAGTTTATCTATCTAGCTCTAAATTCGAATCCAATGATGATAAATCATACACATAATGAAAGCGACTTATTTGATTTTTCAGATGATACTTTTTGGTTGTAATGTGATCAATTTGTTTAAAAAGGACCTGAGATTTTTTTCTATGATTTTAAACACATTTTTGTATTTGTTTCAACTTTTTGGTTTTAATTTTGTAATTTGATATTTCGTAATTTAGTTTGTAATATGCTATTTCGTAATTTTGTTTCAATTTGTAATATGATATTTTTCGTAATTTTAATTTATAGAGTTGAATTCTACGAAGTCCAAAGGATTTGTCTAGTCCCAAGGGACAAATCCTAGCCATTGGATCAAGATGGTCAAGATCAAATCCCCCACATACAGCCACCGTCGGCTGCCGCCTCCCGCCACCGTCCACCGCCGGTGGCCGGCGGCGGCGGCGGCCGGCAGCGGCGGTGGTGGCTGACAGTGAAGGTGCTGGTGGTAATGAGGGTGGTGTGGTATTGATGTAATGAAACGCATGTGCTTCACTAAAACACAACATATTACTTCGAAGCACATGTGTTTCAGGTCACGAAACACATGTGTTTCAAGTCACTAAAAACATGAGTTTCTGAACACACAAGGGAGCATACGAAACACATGTGCTTGACGTTATGAAACACATGTGCTTCACTACACAGAAAAAAAATCAAAACAAGTGACGAACATATCATTATGAAGCACATGTGCTTCATAAAGCCAATCACATGCGTTTTTGTTCCTGAACACATGTAACTTATAAGCAAGTCATTTGTGTTTGAATCGCGAAGCACATGTGCTTGACGTTATGAAAAACATGTGCTTCACTACACAAGAAAAAAAAAATAAGAACAAGTGACGAACATATCATTATGAAGCACATGTGCTTCATAAAGCCAAACACATGTCTTTTTGTTCCTGAACATATGAAACTTACAAGCAATTCATTTGTCTTTAAATCATGAAACACATGTGCTTGGCTGTACGTATACACTTATTTATTTTCAAAACACATGTGTTTCAAACACACGTGCTTCCAGGCACGACCACCACCACCCGTCACCACCGCCGGCGGCCACCTCCGGCCGCCGTCCGCCGACCGCCGCCCATCGCCGCCGTCCGCCGCCGCCGGTCGCCGTCTCCGGCCGCCGGAGGTGGGTGGGGGATTGATGTATTGAAGCACATGTGCTTGTGTGGTTTGAATCTTGATCTTGACCTTTGACTTTTTCTTGATCTAATGGTTATTAATTGTCCTTTAAGACTAGGTAAAATTCTTAGACTACCTTGAACATTTATCTTAATTTATAATATGATATTTCGTAATTTTGTTTCAGTTTGTAATATGATATTTAGTAATTTTAATTTCAATATCCATGGAACCAAAATATAGGAGAATCAGTTGGCCATTTTTTATAGGTTTTGTTAGGTATAATGTGAAAATTTAAGTTTTATTATGTTAAGGGTAAAATTGTACTTTATCTTCAAATTTCCTTGTGCAAAAAAAAAAAAAAAAAAAACAAATCCTTGTGCAAATCACAACTCATAAAATAATTAACGTTTGTTGATTTATTCAATATGTTTTTTCTAATGTATGTCGGGTATACATTAAGACACATTTCATGAATCGTTTACTTTCTAAATAGGTATTGAATATAATTTGTAGTATAATTTTAAAAAATTCATTAAATACGATTTTTCATTTAAATAGAAATTTTAGTTTATTAATTATGATGTTATTATATGCCGTAAGAAATTCTTAAAAATAAACCCATTTATTTATGAGAAATGATATTAGTATACACTATTTATACTTATTTGGCTATTTATGTATTTATTCATTTAATCAAGACAAGTTTAGATAATATGATGAAAAAGAATTATCGAATTATATATGTAATCTTGTGGTAAATACTAGAAACAAATATCATACATCTATATATCATTTCCCTTTATTATTTATTGTCCTTTTTCTTGAATAATTGAATGTTATCCAGATAATCAAGATGGATCATGACTAGAAACACGTCTGCAACATGACTTTCTTAATTTGATAGTTATCATCAACATTGATAGATTTAGCATAATTCTTTTAGACTTCCGATATTGCCCCTACTAGATTTTTCTCTTTCGTTTCATGTAGTCTTCTTTTAAACTTCTTTCATCCCTATTTCTTGAATTCTTGAACCAGTTTCTTCTAATTTATTTTGCCTCGCCATTAAAATAAAAGGTTACAATTATACTTTTTGCTTTTTACAATTACCCTTTTTGCCATGTCTAGACATTAACCAGTAATTGATACACGCACAATCCGGCAGAATGTACCATGAAACTATATTTTGCAGCGACCAATTGGTGTATGATGGTGGCGCTAGTGATGGTGGAAGGTAGTCGCAAGTGGTGGTGGTGGTAGTAGTGATGACGGTAGAAGGTGGTGGTTGTAATTTCAACTTTTTAAAATTTAAAGAAATTAATAAAGATGACTATAGTTATCTAATAGATACATAATTAACCAATTGGTCTAGATCAATTGGCCACCAAGGGTTGTCTTGGGAGGTTTGCCTTCAAGAGGTCTTGGATTCAAGACTTGTTGGGGGCATTCCTTTGGGGAGAAAAGATGGTGGGGTTTATTCCCCAAAAAAGGAGATATATTCGAGTAATGTATACTGCCCGCTTAGATGTCACTGCGTATGTCGAACCACTAATTTACTAACTTGCCGTTGTAAAAAAAAAAAAAAAAAAAAGAAGATACATAATATATTAGCTCAGGTGGTTAGGTCATTGTGCAACTAACATTGAGGTCTCATGTTCAATTTTGCATTATGCATATTTTTAATAAACACACATATGTCACGAAATTGCAAGCGCGGTGGTAAAAATTAAGCCTTGCTAATTTGGAAAGATCCAAAATGCATTATATATAATAAGAATAAAGATAAAAGATTATATTTAACCTGAAGGAATTTTTATTATGAGAATGAAGCAAATGCTTATTACATACATGTCTTTTTAGTGCATGACATTAACCATCAATCTCATAATTTAGATTACATGGGCTTCATTCTTGAGTTTGTCAAGTAATTCATCTACAGAAGAAAGTATAACTCCTGCCTTTCTCTTTGGGGGTTCTGTCACTTGAATAACCTCCATATCACTTCTCATTTCTACATTTAATTCTTCTGCTGTCATTTTCTCTATTGGTTTTGATTTTGCTTTCATTATATTGGGCAGTGTCGCATACCTCGGCTGGTTCAGCCTTAGATCCGTCCTGCATTTTCATCAACATTACAAGAGATACAAAATCATATAAACAGAGACTGATTATATCATTGTCCTTTTTATATTACTATTTTGACAATTGTAGTCCTTTTTAAAGAATGATGGTTAGAAAATTTAATCACTCATATTATAATGAAATTAATAATAAAAATTACGTGATTACGGCAGGCAAATCCAAACACAAAGTTTCAAGGCCACCGTCAACCTCTCTATCGACGGTTGCTATTTTCTTCTCTTTGTCCAGAACAACCTAGCAAAGGAGGACAACCAGAAAAACATAAGAATCACTTCTAAAAAAATCAGGGGTATATAGGTAATTTTGGATGTATCCCGATAACTCAAATTGAAGCTTTACTTTTATTTAGGGGGTGGCAATTTCTGATCCGACACAAAACCCGACCTGAAACCGACACGAAAATAAATGGATTTGGGTTGAGGTAAAAGAGTCTTGGGTCAGTCTTGGGTCGACTCAACTGACCCGCTTATTAAACGTGTTAGGTTCAGGTCGTTCATAATTTAAATGGGTCGACCACCAACCCGTTTAATAATTAAAATATATTTAAAAATATATAAGTATACTTAGTTTATAGTTTACTAATTCAAACGTAACTAATAGTTAGATAAAAACTAAAAGGCCTACTTAGTAATTTGGGTGCTTTGGTATTTTGTTATGAATTTGAGCAATAACAACAACCTATTTGACCTGTTTAATTTGTTTGACTCGCTAAATTATTTAACCCGTTTAATTAAACGGGTTATATATGTCAGGTTTGGGTTGAAGGTAAACAAGTTAGGGTTGAAATATTTGACCCGTTTATATAAACAGGTTGGTTTCGAGTTGAAGGTTTCTGACCCGCGAACCCGAGCCCGACCTGAGTGTTATCCATAAAACAACACTAACCTTAGACGCAAAGGTCCCTTGAGGCCAGTTTAGAAGCCCAGCAACCATCTGCCCTGTTTGATTGCAATCATCATCAATCGCCTGCACACATTTTACAATCCAACAACGCTACTTAATAATCAATCCCAAACACCCTCCTTAATTATGATTACATTCTTAGCTTTTCCAGCTATACCTAGCTTTAATTAACTAAATTTAGATTGTGATTATACAAGTTGCAATCATCGATTACAAATCTTCCATCCAAACACACACAAAGTTATTCAATTAAAAAATAACAAATTGGAATTAACTTGACCTGTTTTCCAAGAATGAGAAGGCCAGGTTTCTCAAGATGAACAAGCGCTTTAAGAATCTTAGCAACCTCAAGTGGGTGAAGTGTAGATGGTGCATCCACGTGAATCGCACGGTCAGCACCCATGGCTAGACCGGTTCGGAGTGTATCAACGCACTGAGCCGGACCCATGCTCACAGCAATCACCTCCGAACCAAATCCAGCCTCCTTCATTTTCAGTGCTTCTTCAAGAGCTATTTCGCAGAAAGGGTTCATTGACATCTTCACGTTTTTCGTCTCAACTCCACTCTATATTTGTCAATTTCAACTAAATCAAATTGTAAATTTTCCCCCAATTTTTAAGAGTTTCGATTCTGACCTTGTCGGATTTGACTCGGATCTTCACGGCGTAGTCAACTACGCGCTTGATGGCCACCATGATCTTCATCGCGAATTCAATTATCCAAATTGTAAAATCGACTGTTTCAAGATCGAATACTATTAAGTATAGTTCGTCGTTTACCAGTCAATAATGCACAACAATGGGGTGTTTGTTTAAAGCTTGAAGTCCTTATATCCATTAGCTAGTGCGGAGTGTTTGTTTTAGTTGATATAAGTCCTCAAAATTATCAATGTTTTAAACTTAGTTTTTAGTCGATCTAGTACGAGTTATGATGGTTAGGTCACGGTTCAACCTCTTAAACTGACGGGTCAAACCAGATCAAATTGTTTGATTTCTTATGATTCACTTTTCAAAATCACCTAATCACTTTTCCAATCGCATGATTTCCCAAATTTCGGTTTCCAAATTGTTGTATCATTCTTCAAATCGCCTGATTCAATTTCTAATTTTGATGATCCAACTTCAAAAATTGAAGTTCAAATGAGATTACAGGCCACAACCGGGCCACATACAATTTTCGGATCGTCTGGGTCACCGAGTTTCGCAAAACCCGGTCTGGTCACTACAGTCATTAATGAGCAAAAACTCGAATATTTTTGACATACTCTCTTCACCGGGACTGGTTTAACTAGTTGAACCGGTCGGGCCAACCCAGGTTATAAAACACCAAAATTTATAAATAAAGGTTGAAACGATGTATTAAAGTGTATATTAGTT
Source organism: Calendula officinalis (assembly GCA_963853835.1). NCBI lineage: Eukaryota > Viridiplantae > Streptophyta > Magnoliopsida > Asterales > Asteraceae > Calendula > Calendula officinalis. The sequence continues at coordinate 79,481,030 of OY970827.1, read as the reverse complement.
TTTCAATTTTCCTGTATTTCGCATAATCTAAAAATTCCGGCTTATAATCTTTTTTTTTTCAAATAAATTAATAAACTCCTCTAAAACAAACAACATTTGAAGCTTACTTAGCTTTGATAAAGTAATAAATTAAGTAAACTCCACCAAAACAAACACCCCTAACTTAATCATTTAGTTACCTATAAAAATAGATATGATAAATCATAAACTTGTAAGGAATGTTTTAAAAATCTTTTACAAAATATAAATGAATAAACCCAAGTTACTTACCTAGCTCAAATTTCAGAAACGAGTAATATAATATCTAAGAAAATTGAAAAAAGGAACAAACTATCACACTACACTTAATAAGATTGTATGTGCAATTATATACAAAAAAAAAATGCAATTTGTTAACACAATCACTTATTAATAGAGTAAATGTTTAAATATGTTATAAAAAGATAACTCGTCAAAAGGAATAGGATTGTAATGTTATTACAAAAGTATATTGATTTGTGTTACACTTTTTGCAACAAAAATAAAATTTAATAGGGTTTTGATAATGAGATGTCAATAATAAATTATTATGTATATTAAAAAGTTGTATTGACACCCATTTATTGTAAAACCATTTTCTAAATTTTAATTTTCTTACTGTCAAAACCCTTTAATATATTAAGACTGTGTTACCATTTTCTAAATTTTAATAACTATCTATTGTAAATTGTAATTTGCTAATTAAAGATATGAGTTAGGTAGCATTCGAGCACCTCATAGTTGACTCATATGACATCTACACAATTATATTTTCTTCAATTTTAAGCATCTAACGAAAAGATTATGACGACCCTTGGTCATTAATTAGCACCCTCCATACAAGATGTTGTTACTTCACTACTTGTTAGCATTAGCAATACTCTCATGTATTATGGAAGGATGCTAGTCCTTTTTGGAGCTATTATATAGTAGTACCATTTTGAAAGGTTTTCTATAATATTCACCGGTTAATAACTAAAACTTATACTCCCTCCATCCCAAAAGAACTTCTCATTTCACCATATATTTTTGTCCCACAAAAAACTTCCCATTTCACATTTGATGGACTCCGCATAATAAAATACTATTATTATTAATAACTCCACCACTAACTATCTTTCTCTCTCCAAACCAATCTTATATTTTAATCAAAATTATTACCAATGACCCCACCACTAACTATCACCTTAAATCTTGTGCCCAAATGAAATGAGAATTTTTTTGTGGGACAGAGGGAGTATTATATATTCACTTTAAAAGGTATTTTAGTTTATAACGGGTTTTTTATGCCAAAAAAATCATGATCAAGCTACACTAAAATTTATAAACAAAACTCAAGGGTGTAAACTAACATGACCTAAACGTGAAAGGGCAAAACCCTCGATAGTCTGTTTGACATTCGTTCACGGCAAACTGAAAATTGGCGTCGGAGTTTTTTGGATCTAAAAATTAACCCCTGCTATCATTGAATCACCGGCTTTCTATGCAAAGATTTAGCAGGAGAAATCGTTCATTGTTCCGTTGATTCAAACATGAGCTATCGAAGGTTCAAAATCTAATCTCTATAAATCTTATTCGTCTATGCTTTGAACTGTACCACTGTGCTTCTGAGTTGGTTTGTCTGTGCTGATTTTAACCGAATAACCTAATTTGATATCAATGCTGTGCGATCAACAGTGAAAACTTCCATAGGAATGATTTCAGTTTCATATTAAAAAATATTTTTTACATCGAGGAGGAAAGCGACCTAATTGATTAGTAAAAGTTGTAGATTAAACTAATTCTGTCTTTATTTGCGATTTAACTAAAACCATCACCATGACTCAACTGCCATTGTTAACTTATTAACTAGCCGTTCAAAAAAAAAAAAAAACCTCCTCACAGCAACACAATTCTACACATTTTGCCTTGAATTTAACAATGGAAATGTAGAAACGATCTTAAAAATATCGATTGATTTCTAGGCCAAAATGACTTGAACCTTATTTGATAAATGAAATTTGGTTAGTTAGTTTTAAATTTGAGTAATGAGAAACATGACATGTTAATTGTTGATTATAAGTTGTTGATGATTTTATAGGGACAATCGTGCATCTAGAAGTGCTCTATTTGATAACCTTGAGGAGGGCGGTCTGAGGGGTTCTTCCTCATATTCTGATGAGCATGAAAATGACAAATCTTTAAATAGCTTGCAAGACAAAGTTGTCTTTCTAAAGAGAGTGAGCTCTTCACTTCTTCAACTTTAATTGTTAGTTAGTTCCACAAAAGATTGCACTCTTTGACTCCTGTCTATAAATCTTTTATTTATAAAATTTCCTGAGAAATTAATTAGGGATGATTGGCATTGACAGTTGACTGGTGACATACATGAGGAGGTGCAGACTCATAACCGAATGCTGGACCGAATGGTACACAAGTGATTACACATACATACAATTGGTTCTTGGTTATTATATTATTTATAATAATAATAATAATAATAATAATAAAAATAATAATAATAATAATAATAATATTATTAATAATAAGTTATTTACAGGGCAATGGGATGGATTCAGCTAGGGGGATTATGTCAGGAACTATGGATCGCTTCAAAACGGTAATAAGGAGCTTATTATTATGTATTTATCTATCATACCTTGTGTCCTGATGACAGTTAGTTACAGGTGTTTGAAAAAAAATCAAGCCGGAGAACATGTAAACTTGTGACATGTTTTGTCCTGTCTTTTTTCATCATATACTACTTGTTCAGGTACAAAACTTCGTTACTGACATTTTTTTATATAATTTCTGTATTTTTCTGATGATTAGCCTTTTTTAACAGGTTTGTGATGTATTATATGTATGGTTAAAAGAAAAGAAAAGGGTGGTAGATACAGCTGCCAGTAACCAATGTAATTGCAAAAGTTAGTGAGTAACATATTTGAGATCTGTTTTATATGATTATATCTTCTTCTACTTGGAAAGTATTTTCAAATATATGCTATGCTATTTGTAATCCAAGACATATATATGCCTGTTCAAATCTAATAGGCATACAGTTACACCAACATGAAACCTCGATAGTGATCATACTCAAGTGCTCTAATTAGTCTTGTGGCCCTGCTTTATGTTTGACAATTTGAGAATTATGTATTTTTTCAAATATGTGGTTCCGACTCGCTTTGCGTTAATTATATAAAATGGAATGATAAACGAGACACTGAAGTGATGCCCAAAGTATAATTGATGGCCGGCCGCCGTCTAGTGGTCAACCGGCGCCAGAGCCGCATGTGATCGAACCGGTCGGACCGGTTCAACCGGATTACAATGCTATTGAATAATTATGTTAAATTAGTTATGTAAAAAATATATAAATGTAAAAAAACTTAAAAAATTACAAAACAAATATTATAAAAATCTAAAAATTACAAAACAAATATCATAAATGAACTTTAAACCGGTCAATGCGGACCGTAATATTTCAATTTTCCGGTCGGACCGCCGGTCGAACCCGGGTTTTAAAACACTGCTTTTGTTATCATCTTAAGAATTGGATCGATCATTTAGGGGTCATTTAATCTAAGATAAAATACTTAATTTCCAAATTAAAACAGGACCTTTATGTACCCGCCCGCATTAGCGGATAAATATTACATATATTTTCATTATACGTAGTTGAAATTAAATTTATAAATGTCACAAATTTGGGTTACACATGTTTTAGGTTTCACAATTCGTGCTATATGCACTTTTCATAATATCTTAAATGTTGTATTCAGAAGTATATGTTTTTTTGAAAAATTAATTTACATTCATTTGTATTGCTGTTTAAAAAAGTAATAATTTATGTAATATGTAATTAATGATTAATATATTATAAAAACCCGTTTAAAAAAAACCCAAATTCATTTACGTATTTCTTCACTTTTAAATTTAAATTGTTTAATTAAATATGTAACTTTGAACAATGATAAATATGTTGTTAGTTCCACTTATTCATGGATTAATATTAATTAGTAACGTCAAATACTAACTTTGGTATACTTTTTACGTCTTAGATTAATATTGTGATTATGTCTGAAGATCAACAATCAGAAGTTAATAATTCACATGCGCAACAACTTGCAAATGATCATGAGGAAAAATTCTTTTGCAAATGTCTGGGCCAACATGTACTAAATAAGAAGAGTTTGGTAATTCCTGTTCAACGAATCTTTTAAAAAAATTTATATATTATAAAAAAAAATTATATAGAGGAAGAAGGTAAACGAGCAACAAACTACACCACTAATCCCTTTTTAATCTTTTTTATAATGTGAACTATAAGAAGATAACAATTGATCTACTTTAGACTATTCCTGCAAATTTGTTCATGAGATATAATTATATGTTTGTATTTGTACAATGTGGTTGATTTATTATATTCCAGGTACAGACCCCTTTCATATATCAGTCCACCTCACCTTTTTTAATTAAAATTGGTGTCACTTCTCCATGCCAAATCACATACTTAAACTACTACGTGGAATTTGGTTAATGATTAATCTGTATGTAAAAACACTATAACACAATATTTTGACTTATATAATATAGGGTAAACTACAGTTTTTGTCCCTGACTTATGGCCGATTCGGGGTTTTTGTCCCTAATGTTTTTTTGTCGGTTTTTTTGTCCCTTAAGTTTTTCAAATTCTAGAAATTTGTCCTTCCGTCCAATTTTGACCGTTAAGTGACTAAAAATGCAAAAAAAAAAAGGGTATTTTCGTCTTTTTTCCTCATTCTTCATATTCTTCAAGCTCAAACCCTAAAATCATCATCTTCCTATCCTTTCTTCTCTGTCATCTCTGTAGGTTCGAATAATAATTGTACCAATTTTCTGTGAATCATAAGGTCAAATTAGAATGCAGAAGAGCTATTTGTTAGTCCTGTGTGGCTGATGAAGCTAATGAGGCATAAAATCGGTATAGAGGACGAAATTTAGCAATAGAATTTGGGGGGAAATTAATAGAAATTTATTGATCTTAGACTAATAACAAATGGATCTCTACTGCAGGTAATCCTAAAACTACCAAATAATTAAGACATAAACTAGCAAATAAACTGATGAAATCGATCAATTATTGCTCTTAATACAGTTTAGTATCAACAGATCGATTGTAAAATTGGGGGAAACGGAAATTGAGAAATACCATAAACTAAAGTAATAACGTTAAGCAAAATTATGCTTCGCACTTTCTTCGATGCAAAAAAAATCCTTCGCAAAATTATGCTTCGCACTTTGTAGTTCAGATTCACTATCTTCTTCAGTGATTGCTCCTTTTTATTTACAGAAACCTCGTTGTCAACTGAAAATTCTCCGATCGTAAGTCGTTTATCGGATTTCTTCAATCTCCGTTTTGCATTATTATCCCCGGCACTACAACACGACGGCGGTGAATGATGATTATGCGAAAAGTTGAAAGAAGATCGCTGCTTATGAGTGAAGATGAAAGGATAAACCGAAATTGAAGACGAAGATCCGATTAATGATGAAATTTTGGGTGATAAATTTTGCCATGAGCGTCGCCATGGTGGTGGGGAAGAAGATGAAGAAGAGGGAAGAAGATGAAAAACATGAAGAGTGAGAAAAAAAGACGAAAATACTCTTAATTTTTTTGCGTTTTTAGTCACTTAACGGCCAAAATTGGATGGAATGACAAATTTCCAGAATTTGAAAAACTTAAGGGACAAAAAAACCGACAAAAAAAATTAGGGACAAAAACCCTGAATCGGCCATAGGTCAGGGACAAAAACTGTAATTTACCCTATAATATATTATTGATTGTAAACAGTTTTAAGTTAATCTAAAGATGGGTATACTTTCTTTAGTATTCCCTCATTCAAAAAAAACTTCTCATTTCACTTTGACACAAGTCGGACCGGATAAAATTATTATTTTATCAAATTTTTCAATGTTTTACATTGGCCCAAATCGGGATCAGACAAATTTATTATTTTAAAGAGTTTATTAATTTACCAAATCTTAGTTTAAATTTATTTTACTGTTAGAGATAATTATTATTATATATCGTATAAGCAATTAAAAGATGTAAAGCTGTATATTATTTAGATAGTTTAGAAAAACTAAAAATAGTAAAATGAAAGTTGAATGAGCATCTATAAATGGAAAACCATATTCTGGTTCATCTGGAATCGTGAATTTATGATAGATTTCGTGTATATTATATTTTATTCCATGATACATACCCCTTGGAACATAACATTATAATATATTATTTAATTCTTATTTTAATATCTGGACAAGTGGATTTGATATCTTCATATATATATACTTCATATATCTCAAAATAGAATAATATTTATTAAAGACCTCCTTATATAATTTGCATACGGTACATGCAAATGTTGGATTTGACAAAGGGGCCACACTTTGAAATAAAACAACTTTTTTATTTCAACAAGCACGGAATTCATATTATTTTATTTTTAGTTATTTTTTTTAAACGATTAGTTAGTGGTTCGAGCCTAGGCAGTGATATCTTCATGTGGTAGTATGTCTTCCCTCAAATCTTCCACCTATTTATCTACCACGAGTATTGAACCCATGACCTATGGGTCATGGGTATCACATTAAACTTCCTCCAATACCACTAGGCTACACGCCTTAAGTATTTTATTTTATTATCAGTTATGAGTTTGTATATCAAGTATGATGCTTATTCATATCGATTTTCAACTCCATATCGATGACGTCACGCATATCGCTACAAATTAAAAGTAGTCCTTTTTTATAAAAAATTTGTCCCGTGTGGATATATTTTGAGAGTGAGACCAAAATATAAAACCATAGGATATGAGTCATTTATACAATGAATCTCACCTTAATTGTTTTGACATTGACAATAAAAACACACATGTTGACGTGTTGAAAAAGGTTACCATCACCACATAGTCTTAAAGTAGCCTTTATACATTGAAGGTGCCTTCGATTTCGACTTTTATATTTTCAAATGTTGTGGGCCCCCCACTCCCTTCATACGTACTCAAATTCATGCATCGTTTTTTCAGTTGCTTTTCTTTTTAAATGTATCACTTACACTAAAAAGAAAACTGAATCTTTTTCTAAACAATATTTTAATACTATTTAGGAAATTTTGAGGTCCAACCCTCGTGTCATGAAACTCCACGACGAATTGAATATATATTCTACGTCTTTGCAATGTTTAATTTAATAGAATCTACATTTTAAGTAAACTTTACACAATTCCTCAAGAGATGTTATATACATATTGAATAAACCTGCTAGTTTAAAAAATTCAGAAAAATAAAATTAAATAGAAAAAAGAAAAGAAGAAAACGCTCACTATTCTTGGTTAGAATTGTTAGTTCAACAAGTTTGACTTTGACCAGGAGTCAATGGAGGTTGTTGGTATGTATCAAGACTCTCCTGAGTTCGTCAGAGATTCCCTGTAAAAGAACCGGTTTATGAATGACGCCATTAATTCCAACCTGTGAGCATCTTTCCCACACATCTTCAGAAACAGCGGTTAAACCGATGATCAACGGCCAGTTTCGACTACTACGAGACTTGCGGATTCTTGACGCGATTTCAAACCCGTCAACATCGGCCATATGAAGATCCAAAATCAAAATCTGGTACGATGACACGAGCTGGTTTAGAGCCGTGATGCAGTCGGAACCGGTTGCAACCGTTGACACGATGCAACCGAGCTTCTCGAGCAGCTTACGTGTCACGGCTCGGTTAATGTCATCATCATCGGCTAGCAGCACTTTCAGGCCGGTGAAGAGGGAGTTTGATAGCGGGTTGTGGTCGGAGGAATCGCCGGTTTCTGAGATCCCGATCACGATCGATGGACGGAGTTGAAACCGAAGAACGAGTGACATGCTTTGATCGAATCCTACTGGGTTTGGAACTACCCAGATCTTCCCTTGCATCAACTGCCAAATACATTAAAAAGAATAAGTAACTATCTAACAAACTAACTTACTAACTAACTAACTAACCTCGACGAGTTTTCGGCACATGCCGAAGCTCAAACTTTGCTCAACCGCACCACTTCGGATTCTGTCATCGGCAAAAGAACGTTCCAATTGACGATTACTATCATTAATCCCGATTTCAAATTTGACATTCAAATAACCGTCGGCTGAATTCGATCTCCAAGTTGCCCATCTCGGTTCATTAATCCTCCCATGGCTTCCACTCTCCATTGAAATCCTTATCACCAAACGCCCTCCGGTCCCGCTATTGTTTCCTTGATTCAAAAGGTTCCCGACCATATGCAATATAACTTGAAAAACCCGACGTTCGTCTCCCATAACGTTATCGGGAAGTGATTTATCGACTTCGATGTTGAACTCGTGACCTTTATAAGCGCACAAACACTTTGCGAGATAAGCGGTTTCTCGTATCAAAGAATGGAGCCGAAACGATCTCCTTTCGAGTGGGAATCGCTCTTTGGAAGGATCGTCCATTACATCGTTGACCAACATCGAGAGAACGTTGCTTGTTTTGACCATGGAGTCGACAAGAACATGTTGTTGGTTACTCAGATTCTCGTCTTGAACAATCGAAAGCAGTCCCATGATGGAATGCATCGGTTTTCTCAAGCTTTTACTCATCACGGTTTGAAACAAGTTTCTAGCTTGGCTTGCTCTCATTGCATCCTGTTTCGCCTGCTCTAAAGCTCGGTTTTGTTCGGCTAATTTCTCTCTCATGAGCTGAGATTCTTCAAGAACCGCAGCATGGGATAAGGCAACAGCTACTTGGTCAGCAACAACTTTGACTATCTCGAGCTCGGGATTGGTCCATGACCGAATCTCTCCACCGGGAAGAACCAACACGAGAACCGCGTAACAAGCTTGGATCATCTCGGGAGTCCCTCCTTTGAAATCCGAAACCCTAAGCATCGGCATTCGTATCGCCGCCACGGCGCCAGGTGGATCCGACCCGCCACTGCTTAAAGTGGCGAGCCGTGATTCTTGATCCAACAACTTCACCGTCTCGCTTCTTTTGATTTCTTGAACATCGGGATCTTGAATCGGGATCGAGAAATCATATCCGGTTGACGATTCTCCACCTTTTAACTGATGGGTAAGATTCATAACCGTTTTAGAAGCATCCGGCATCCAAATCGAACAATTTTGCAAATCTAAAGTCTCGGATAATTTATCGAGTGTCGTGTAGAGAATCGTGTGGCGGTCGAGTGACTTTCGGATCTCTTGCGTGAGCATACGAACGTGCCACCCGGCTTCTTTCTGTTTCTTGATCACACCCATTTCTCTACCAAGATCCCAAGTCTTTTTCTTCAACATAAACTCTCTTACTTTGACTTTCAAAAGTAACGGGATTAGCGTAATTAACGTTATGGCGGTTGCAAACGAGACCAAAGCCGTAAGAAACTTGAAAACGGTTAGCGCGAGCATGAGCTGAAACGGGTGCGGTTCGTAGGTACAACCGTTTAGCAAATGTGTCATTCCACAAAGAACAATGAAGGCAATGAATTGAAAAAGTACCCATTTGAAAGGCACATTTGAGCAACTAACAAAATACAATAACTCGATTGGAATCGAGAAATAAGCAACCGCTATTAAAAAATCACTCACTCTTTGTATTTCCATGATGTTTCTGTACCCGAAAAACCCCTCAACCTCACAATTACACCCACTAAATCCGTTATCATCATTATCACTACCCGAAACGCACACAATCAACAACCAAATCAACCCGAGAGATGCTAATGTTTTCGACATTGCATCCATCGAATTGAGCGGTTCTTCAATCCATATATATAAATCAACAAGTAGTGGTATTTGAATTGATTGAGATTAAGATCCTGTGCATTCAACAGTTTGAAATAAAAAATATTATTTAATTAATTAAAAGAGATGAAATTGATAAAATAAAATCTTAATGAAACCTCCACTTTGGATGCATGTTTCCAACTTGTATTCATCGAATTGTAGAGGCCACAACACTTTACACAGGATAAAATGTATTTATTTATATATTTTATTATTGTTAAAAAGACTTAAAAGCAACAAATCTAACGAGAACAAAAGTATTTGATTCTTCATAAAAGAAAAGAAATTACTCTAATTCAGAAACCCACACAAGAAATTAATCCCAGAAAGTCAAGAATAATAAATAAAAGAAAGAAATGAGCTTTACCTTTGTTCAGAAAACCACATCGTCTAACGCCACCATTAAACCCCAAATTCTTTCTTCTTCTTTTTTTTTTTTTTTTTTTTTTAGATCAATCAGATCTTTGGCGAAATACACGTTGAGCACGAATCTTGCTCTATCGCTCTCACTTTGAGATGAATCAATTTGGTAAAAAAAGAGTAACGCAAAATTAGAAGTGGGGAATGAATCTTTATCTGTTTTTATAGGTAGAAGAGAACGAAAGCATTCGATGAATGTAATGAGTTGAGTTCATCGGTTATTTCACTTTGTTTTGTTTGTTTGTTTCTATTTGTGTAGTGAAATTTCAAAACTGACGGTGCCTTTGGGGGAAACGGCCTTTTCTAGAGAGAGAAAGAGGAAAGAAAAACGTTTTGGTTTTGGATTTGTCCGCGCCGTTGTTTGGATAATTAAATAGCTTTTGAACAAAGTAAATCATTTGTAGAAACTACATAAATTATCCATATTATTACATTATTCTACTACTTTTATGTTGAAATTTGTGGATGCAATATCTAAACAAGGCAATATAATTAGGGTTTTTCTAATGTATGTCCCTGGGGCATACATTAGGTGTAATTAATAAAGTTTATAGTTTCTTAATATATTACGAATATCATCAATGAACTTTAATATTTACTATTTTAGAAGATGCAATTAATACCATTCTTAGTTTTAATAGAAATTTTATGTTCATTGATTGCACCTAATGTATGCCCATGGGGCATATGTTAGAAAAACTCATATAATTATTATTTGAAGAAATCGTTTGGTTGGAACAAAGTAGACATGCGCAAAGCGATATAAAGAAAAAAACCAATCCGATTTTAAACCGGATCGAATTCGATCAATGGTGATCAAAATCGGATCGGGTTTGAACTAGATTCGTATAAAAAAAAACTTAGAAAGCAAAAGAAATTGGATTGGATCCATTTTTCGTACATATGCCACCTAAATCACTTCTAAATACCCGAATCCGGGTCTGAACCCGGTATTCCCCAATCAGGTTTTCAAACCGGTTTCCCAATCCGACGGTATCGAATCCGATCTAATCCGTTATACTTCAATCCGGTTTCAAACCGGTTTCAGACCGTAATCCAGTTCTGATGTGCACCTTTAGGAAGAAGTATATGAACGAAATACAGTATAAAAATAACATGACAATACATATGTATAGAAACCTGCTAATGTTAATAGTACACTTGATTAGCAAATCATTTTTCTCTTTTATAAATTTCTATAAAAGTTGGTTATCTTTAATGGTCAAAATAAAAGTAGAAACCCTAAAATGTGTTTTCCCCTATTTTTAATTCTCCAAAAAAAAAGTTGAGTTATTTTTATCATCATTACATCCATTAATGTATGCGAGTAGGCTTCCGTTATTTCATTTGCCGTTTCCAAAAAAAATTACATCCATTAATGTATGTGTGTATTCCGCTAGATACATGGTGTAGTCGACGTTGTGTATTTCATTGGAAATGAAGGTGACGTCGTGGCCTAGGGGTGAGCATAAAAACCGAAAAACCGAAATCAAACCGACAAAACCAAACCGTTAAAAACGAAACCAATTCAAAACCGACGGTTTGGTTTTAGATTTTGAAAAAACCGATGGATTCGGTTCGGTTTCGGTTTTAACCAAAAACCGCCCCCATTAAGAAACCGCCCCGCTAATATTTAATATATTATATATATTTTTTAATTTTATATTTATTAAATAGAAGTCGTCCTATTTAAGTATTTGAAAGTGCATCTACTATGGTCCATTGATGCCTATATCGTTATTATATGCTACAAAATACGTTTATAATTTGAATTTTGGGCTGAAAATGGTACTCATTGTTGAAATGTGCTATTAGACATTAAACATAGATATTATTACTAAAATTTGTATCTAATTTTGAAAAAATAAAGATTAGTGCATGAAATTATGTATCTATGTTTAAGACGAGGTGGTTTCGGTTTTAAAACCGAAACCGAACCGTTAAAGGCTAAAAACCGTTAAAACCGAAACCGTTAGAAACCGAAACCATTGGGTTTGAAAATCCTAATACCGAAATTAGCGGATTCGGTTCGGTTTGAGCCCAAAACCGCCCAAAACCGCCCCATGCACACCCCTATCGTGGCCTGTAATTCTTTTACATGTGAAATGTAATGTCTAGATGGAAACAATTTGATTTTATAATTCTTTTACATTCAGACGTTGTCTTTGTATCAAGTAAAACAAGAAACAAGTGTAGCTTTATGCGTTAAGAAAAGACTCCATTAAACCCACTAATCTGAAAGTAAACACTCCCTGAGTTATTGAATATGCATATCTTACTATGAAAATAATATATAAAATGTGTGTACATATTTATAGAAAATATACTATATATAATTATGAATATTTGTATGAAAAATAAGTGTATATAGTGTGTGCGAGAGTATATGGATATGTGCATGTGACATGTCTTATTAAATGTTTTCATTAATTCCGTCAAGGATATAATATCTTTTGAATTTAAATTATAATATATCTATAGAATTTATTACAAACTATTTGTAATTACATTAACTTTATCGAGAAACATTGAGTTTTATTATTTTTGTAAAGTTTTGAGGAATAAATTCTAGTCATTGGATCAATCAACCCCCAAATCACCACCACCACTAACATCTAGTGTAATTCAACATATTAACACCACCACCTCCTCATGTGTATTAAATTACATGTGATTGCACACCCCCGACCACCACCTTATGTGTATTAAATCACATGTGATTCAACACCGCCGACCACCACCACCAACCTCTACCGGCCACCGTCTCCACCACCGGCAACCCTCGCCACCGTCGACTGCTTTCAATCACATGTGATTCTGTACCCAATCACATGTGATTGCGGGGAAGGCCGGAGGCGGCGGCAGACGGCGGTGGTCGGCCGGAGGCGGCGGCAGACGGCGGTGGTCGGCGATGGCGGTGACGACTATGGGCGACGGTGACCGGCAGTGGCGGACGGCGGCAGGAGGTGGTGGTGGCCGGTGGTGGTGGTTGTATATTGAATCTCATGTGATTCGATTATGGTGGTGGTTACATTTTAAATCATATGTGATTTGATTATGATGATGATTAAGAGATATTTTAAACCAATGACTAAGATTTATTACTTGAAACTTTATACCCCCTTCGTCCTTTAATAAAGTTCTCATTTCTCTTAATATGTTTGTCACAAAATAAAGTTCTCATTTCTAAAATTGGAGGGATCCACTCAATATAATAATATTATTACCATATACCTCACCACTAATTATCTTCTAAAAACACTTTCTCTCTAAAAAAAACTATATATTTTAATCAAATTTATTACCAAGGACATACTATTAACTATCTCCTAAAAACATGTGCCCAAGAGAAATGAGAACTTTATTAAAGAACGGATGGAGTAATAAATAAGGAATTATTTAAATACAATCCTAACTTTATCTAACTCGTTTATATAGAGCACATAATAAGGTAGTCTCTCTTTCTTTTTCTTTTTTGAATTTCTGCGACCATTGAATAAAAAATTTAGAGCGTGTCATTTTTTTTTTCTAAGTTTATATATTCGTATTAGTTTTTCAATAAACATGTTAGCTTATAAATTTATATGAACTTAAATAAATCATTTTAAAAAGCTTATCTAAACTTATAAATAATAAACTCTCTAATTAAATTTTCTTAGAGATCAGGTCAGGATTTAAAATTTGGTGAGAACTATAAAGATAATTCTCATTTCATAAATATTACATAATTATCAGAACTTTTGGATCATTATTAAAAAAGTTTCCTCCTAAAGTTCAATTTTTTTTAATAATAATCTAAAATTTCTTAAACAATTTATTGAGAAGTGCTCTCACATATTTTTGAGTTTTTATTGGACCTATGAATATGGATCAAGAAAGAAGTTAGCTTATTTAAAGAAGCTAAAGAAGCAATTAGGAGCATTGAACAAAATTAAAACATTCAGGGGGCTTAAGGGTATGAATGTCATTTTACCCCCTCCTCCAACATATGTTCCTCTCTTTCTTTCTTTTTTCCCTTTCGTGATTTTCCCCTGCTCATCTTCTTCCCTTCTCTTCTGCACCTCCATCAATGGCTTCTCATCCTCAATAAGAACCCTAACAATTTCGGGATTTCAGATCCAAATATATGGAACAATAAAAACCCTAACGTATTAGCCTCAATCAGCTTCAAACCGAACCATTATTACCGTATTACATCAGTTAGCTCAAATATGTGATTTCAGATCTACAATTACGTGATTCAGGCATTAATTCGTTTGTTTTCTACAACAATTGCGTGTTTCAATCAGCTCCGATCGTATTCAGGTATGTTCTTCAGCCATTAAGTGAATTTTCCTCCTCTTATGCGAATGATTAAGGTATTTCTCCTCCAATAACCTCTAGGTCACGTGATTTATAGTCTTCAATCAACTGTTGTTCACATGATTTCTCCTCCTCGATCAACTCCAGGTTGCACAACTCCTATGCGAGCCCTAAATCGGCTTCAAAGAAGGGAATCCGATCCAGATCCATATTGTATATTTAAATCAGATCCAGATCCAGGTAGCTCACACATCTTCTAACCTGTGTGAATTGATGCTAATTATATTTGATATTTGCATTTGCATTTTCATATGAAATATTTTAAACAGCTGCCTAGAATTTGCAGTTGCATTTTCATCTGAAATTTTAAACAGCTGCTGGAATTTGCATTTTCATCTGAAATTTTAAAAAACTGACTGGCATTTGCATTTGCATATGAAATATTAAACAACTTACTGGAATTTGCATTTGCATTCTCATCTGGAATATTAAACAACTGACTAGGATTTGCATTTGTATTTTCATCTGAAATATTAAACAGCTGCCTAGAATTTGCGGTTGCATATTCATCAGAGATATTAAACAGTGCATGCATTTGCATTCTCGTACTTTCAATTTCATTTTCATCTTATGCACTTAGTTTCTAGAGTTTAACAATGTGTTTTTTAGTTTTAATTTTTTTTTATATAGATTTTGATCATGTTGCAGCTTCTCTTCGAATTGGATTTGAAAAGGGCCTTATTGGGCTTCATTGGGAATAATGATTGCCAAATTGTTGTTGCTTTGTTGAACAAGAGGAAACAAGTTGTTAGTGATTTTTCATTTGATCACTTTCTTGATGCTGATAATAGGCTTAGTGGGTTTTTTTGGGCAGAGGACCAATCAAAGAGAAATTATTGTGCATTTGGAGATGTTGTGTCTTTTGATGCTACATATAGGACTAATAAGTAAGTTACACATTTTCATATTTTTGTGCATTTGCATTTTCCTGTGCGTTTGCATTTTCATATTCATGTGCATTTGCATTTTTATATTACTGTGCATTTTTATTTTATGATTTACTTTCTGTTTTTTTAATAGATATGATATGGTTTTTATACCATTGACCGGTATAGACAATCGTAAAAAATGTGTCGTATTTGGTCCTGCTATGTTGAGCAAAGAGAATGTTGTGTCCTACAATTAGTTATGCAATGCTTTATTAAAGCTTATCCTTCTCAGCCTAAGTTGGTATTAAAAGACCAGGATCAGACAAGTTGGAACCTGAATTTTTTTTTATCATCTTTGGCATGCCACCATTCCTGAGTTTAATCTTGAAGATAATAATTGGCTCTCTGACATGTTTGGGTTAAGAAAATTTTGGATTCCAACATATTTTAGAGACTTGGATATCTCTGGTTTGATGTGTACTTCGTCAAGATCCGAGTCGGAAAATCATATGTTTAACCACATTTTCTCCCTATTTTTATTAGTTATGATCCGCATAATTTTCACACTTGTCCAAAAAGATAAAAGAGAGTAGAAGATGCACAAAAAACAACGCAAGTAGCAGATAATGATGGTTGTACTTTCTTGAGTGATGGTTTTGCTTCTTACCAAATGATGCAGTTCTTTATTGGTTTTATTTTATATTCTTACCAAACGTAGTTAAACTTACTTTGACATATGCTTTTTCATTTTATCTAGTTATTCTTTGAACTTTTAAGTACTAGTTTTGCTTCAAATATTGTCAGTTGCATTATCATTTTATTTAGTTATTCTCCAGAAAAAATTACGTACTTGTATTTGCTTTTTTAAATATTGTCATTTACATTTTCATTTTATGTAGTCCCTAAAATTACATATCAATTCTGTTTCAAATACTATCATTTGCATTATCACTTTCATACTTGCATTTGCATTTTCATACTTGCATTTGCATTTTCGAACATCTAGTTGCATTTTCAATTTATGTTCAAATACTATCAGTTGATTCCCAAATTTTACATTCTATTTCTGTTTCAAATACTTAGTTGATTTTGCATTTTCATAATTACATTTGCATTAACATAAACACATGCATCTGCCTTTTCATTACTCAAAAACCAAATTAAGTAACAACCAAGATTACTTCTATGACGACTATCCATTAATCCATGTCAACAAAAACCAACCAACAATCAATATCTTACCAACAACAACCTTCATTTAAAGTTTCATACTTGCAATTGTATTTGCATTTTCGTTACATGCATTTTTTTTTCAAAGTTTCTATTTCTATTTACCTTTTCATGTATCACTCGATGAAATTTTTTGTACCTGCACTTGTTCTATTGAAGATTATAATTAAAACAAAGAAACAAAATTCAAAATAATAATAATGTATATTACTTCTACAACCATCCATCATTCCAAATCAACAAAAACCAACCATAAAATAATAACAATGTATACATTTTTCCTTACATTCTACACACATAAATGCAAATCGAACACATATACCTATTCTATTTCTTAGTACATAGTTGTTACACACAAAACAGACTTTTTTTCTACTTCATATTTTATACACACATAAAGTGAAAATGCATACAAACAGATTTTTACTTTCTTTCCCTTTTTATGTTTCCTCATTTTGGTTTTCTTCTCATTTTCTATCACCTTCTCCTTCTCTGTTTCCTTCTCCTTTTCTACTACCTTTCTTTTTCTTTTTTTAGGTAGATCCGCATAACACCAACTATCATCTGAAGTTCCTTGAATCTCTACTTTGGTAATGCATAATTGCACATGTTTTACATAATTCTTTTTCCAATAGCGCAATGCATATGTACACATACATAATCACCTCAAATTAAAAGAGATTTTTTTTTTCTTAAACACAAAAATGCAAATGCATCCACATAAATGCAAATGAATAGACAAAAATGCAAATGAGTGATTACCTTCAGAAACTTCATCAATATTTTTTCTTCTTTCTGTTTCTACCAAAAAATCATTTTCATCTATGTTGGTATTCTTCTTTCTTTTACCATCATTTTTAACCCTAAATTGCATCGATTTCCATCTTGTAGAATCTTGTGTTTTTTTATCTTTTATGCATATTGTAGCTGTTAATGAAAGAATTCAACTTCTTTCTGATTTACAACCCTAGTGTTACCTGCAATTTAGGAAGCATATTAGCATTTTGTGTCAATAAAATTTAAATAGATACTCATATGAAAATGCAAATGCATATAAGAAAACTATATAGCAAAACCCTAACATAAATCAAGCATCATACCCTTATTGACCTTCTTAAGTTCGTAATATCATTAAAAATGCATGAAAATAACAAATTATCATTGCATTTATTCCTTTTCTGTATTCATTTATGTTGTATAAGACGTATTAAATACGTAATGTGATACCAACTTTTTGTAAATTTAGTGTTCATGTATCCATAAAATTGAAGTGAGCCACATGAACTTGTAACAGTTTAGCTAACACTTACAAATGTATTTTCAGTCTTATTGTAACACATTTATAATCTCAATCAAAATCATTACTCGAAAACCAATTTTAAACATCAAACAACAATCTGCTATTGACATGAACCGTAACAATTAAACACACGAAAAAGAAGCACTTACTGAATAGCCTTGAAATCTGCTTGAATCGCCTAGAGTAGCCCTAAAATCTCAGCTGAGAGTAGCCCTAAAATCGGGATTCAAAACAGGTGTTTCCTTCGTCGATTGAGTCTAAGACAAAGACCTAATCGTCGATTGAAACCCTAGACTAATTATTCACCGATTGATGCCTTGTATTTGTGGTTATTCGATTGAAACCTTTTGAAATCCTAGTTCCTCGTCGCCTGCGTGAGTTACAGAGTGAGAGAGAGATACGTCGTTATTCAGAGAGGTGGAAAACCCCTATTCTTAGGTGAGAGGCTTAATTTTACATAATTGCCCTTTTTACCTGTTGTAATCCAGATTTCAGCCCAACAAAAAAGGATGCGCGTGTTTTTTTATGCTTTTAATCTAGTCCATCCATCTCTTCATCTAAAGGTCATTATTGTTTCTTTATATTTTCTAATTAGTAATGCTTTTCTATGGATCCTCACCAATATAAATAGGTATACATATTTGAAGTGAAATAAAAGAGAAATTAAATGAAGCAAAAACGTGGATAAAAGAAACCATTGAATTGAATTGAATAAAAAAGAGGTGGCGGGATCCACAACCCAGAAGATGAAGAGAACTTGGACAACGTCAACTTCACCCCAAATAATATTCATGGATATAAACGTCTCTTTCCCTGATTTTATTTTACCCACGCCCTAAAATTCTTTTGTTTTTCTATGTACTCATCGCCAGTTTTCTATTTGTCATGACCAATATTTGAAATTTTCATTTAATATAATCAACATATAATTCTTAATATAAAATGTAATATGTAACATGTTATGCAGATAACATGTAAATATTCACTCCTCTTTTTTTATCTTTTACTTACATAGCACCATATTAGCACATCAAATACATAATACCACGCCATCTTTATTATTAGTATTATTTATTTATTATACGAAGTATAAGTAAATTGTCACCCAAAGAGCTTATAGCCTAGCGGTATCAAGGTGAATAGATATCTCACGAGGTTGTGGTTCAAGTCCCAGCGTTGATAAAAATAGTATACATTAGAGAGCGTATGTTTGCTGTTAAAAAATTCAACGTAATTGGTGACACTGGTGTTATTGGTTCGATTAACAAACGGAAAAATAAAAATGGTGGTGGTCAGAATTGCATTGTTGGTTTTGCTTTGCAAACAAGAAATTAAAAAACGGCGGTGGTCGGAATTTGCAGGTTAGGTTCGATTTGCAAATAAGAAAACTGATTTTGTAGGTTTCATCGCAACATAAGAATTTGGCGGAAAAAGCTCTCTTTGTATAAAAATCTTATTCGGCTTTGGGTTCAATTTGCTAAGGGTGAGTTAGAACTTACAAGAAAAAAAATGAGCTAAATGATTTAATAATTCAATTTGGGCTCTGGCTAGTTGAAACTAGGCTTACAGGATTTTGAGCCCATGAGATTAATTAAGGAAAGTTTAATTAATCCAATGGATTATCATAGTTTAATCCTTTGATGATCTTCATTTACCTTCTCTCCCATAACACATACTCGAGGCAGAGATTAGCATATTAAGAGCATGGTTCTAAATAGCTCGTTTGGTTTCATCATAACATACCTGAGGCAGAAATCAGTATTATCCAAACTCATCGATGGAATAAAGTTATAGAGTTGCGTTTAGGAAGTTCCCTGATTTTTATAAAGTCACAAGTGACAAATCTTAACCAATACCTGAGAGAAGATATGTTGTAGGCGCAGGACTACATCCCAAAAATAAAATAAAATTGGGGCCTAATTATTTTTTTATACGCTTATTTATTTTTAAATCCAAATTTTTTAAGTTATCTCTATTCCTAAATACCAGCGGCAGAATGTGAGTTACGGGTTACCAAATACCAAAATCACTTTCAATATTCATTGTCTATTTCACAACTCTCAATTAAGTTCACAATTTTACTTTTTGTTGTTCAAAATTAATGTTTGCAATACGGCCTTGACGAACTCACGGCCGACCCTGATCTTAGTCATTGGCTCAAAAGATCCATCAACCACCACCATCATCAAATCACATGTGATTCACTATACAACCACCACCATCATCAAATCACATATGATTTAACACATCAACCACCACTACCGGCTACCACCTCCGGCCGCCTCTGGCCGGCGCAATCACATGTGATTGCAAGCAGGCGACGGTGGCGAGGGATTGCCGGAGGTGGAGACGGTGGCCTGCAGAGGTTGGTGGTGGTGGTGGTGGTGGTCGGGCGTCTTGAATCACATGTGATTTAATACACCTGGGTGGTGGTGGTGGTGTTGATGTGTTGAATCACATGTGATTCTGGTGGTGGTGGTGATTTGAGGGTTGATTGATCCAAGGACTGAGATTTATTCCTCAAGATTTTATAAAAATCATGGACCTCCTTAAATGTTTCACCAAAGTTATAATATAGTACAAACCTAAAAGATCATTATATAATTAACTCTTTTCAATATGTTCCGAAAACTTTTAGTCCCTTAGTGTTTATTATCTCATCCCTTAAAGGGATGAATTAGACAAACACTATTAACAAAGTTTAGTAAAATGTACCGCAACTTATAAGTGTAATTTTTTTAAGAATATGCTAGCTTTTAAACTGAAAGTTGTTGATAGCTTTTACATTTTTAAGAAATTTTTTATTAATCCACTTCCGCATGTGACGTCGATTCACTTCAACTTTTGTATGATCAATTAACAATAGTAATAAACTAATAATCAATGGAGTTGGATTCAGCTGTGGACTCCAGTCACTCCACTCCAATCCAATGCATACAGACGATAGATAAAACCCCCTTATATACACTACTATCCAACAAAAACTGAAATTACAATACCAATTATGGGTTTCAGATTCCCTCTTGTTGTTCTTACTGTTAGCTTGATCGGTTGTTGCGTTATTGAAGCTCAAAATGTTGAAGAAACAATCAAAACCATGGAGGAATTCTCCGGATACACCCCGATTCATGATGAAATTGAAATTCACCCAATCCCTAATTCCTTAACCGTCGATCCTCTAAATCTTCAGAAACAGGTAGGTAGGTAGGTAGGTCTACTTTCTCATATATACATCGATTCCTTTCATTATCAACTATTCTGCTTCGATTCGTCATGTATATGCAGATAGATTTATTTATTTCATATATGGCGGATTGAAGTAATAAACAACGATGATAGTTTTGAGTTTCAAGCATCAATTGATAGTGAACTTAATATTTGACTTTTGATGGTCAAACAAGTTAATTACATATACACATTTTCGAAATTGTTAACAAAGTATTGTTTCTTTCCAACAAACCAAGTGTTGTGATTTTAATTCTCAAGTATTTTAATTTATTTAACATGAGAAAGCATGGGAATTAATTATGTATGTAATGTTAGATTGATGAACTATCAAGTTTCTCGGATTCAGCAGCTCCTTCAGTAACAAGGATCTTGTACAGTCACAATGATGTAATGGCCAGAAGGTATATCATATCTACTTAGTAGGGTATTTTTGTGTGGGTCCCAAATGGATATTATATACTTCCTCCGATTCAAAATAAGTGATACACTTTCCTTTTTAGGGTGATTCAAAATAAGTGATACACTTTGAAAAGTTTCCTTATTTGGAAAATAAAATGGGACCCACACCCACTAACTATCTACTTTAACAAAGTGAAATAACCCCTTTCAAAGTGAAATGACCCCTTTACCCTTATTTTTTACTTTTAAACATCATTAACCTTACTTTATTCAAAAGGTGTGGGACCCATTCCCCACTAACCATACAATTAATCTAATTTAACTATCATTATAATCTTTTGCTTCAAAAATCGTGAAACCCCAAGTGTATCACTTATTTTGAATCGGAGGAAGTAAATGTTAAACGAGTGAATATTAATCTGTAGGTTTATCAAAAAGTTGATGGGAGTTGCTGGTCTTTCTGTGAGGGAGGATGCTGTTGGAAACATATTTGGTCGGTGGTGAGTTACTGTTTTTTTTTTTTTTTTTTTTGTTGTATAAAGTTGACTTTTCTGCTAAATAAAATACAATACAATACAATACAGGGAAGGTAGTGAAGGGGATCTACCTGCAGTTTCAACAGGGTCTCACATTGATGCTATTCCATACTCTGGTAAATATGACGGGGTAATCGGTGTATTGGGTGCAATTGAAGCCATAAATGTACTCAAGAGGTACTATTACTAACATATTATTGGTTTTCAAGAAATAAAGCATCTATTAAACATAGGACATAATGTATTTTAGTACCCTGAACTTGGCTGACTAGGTTTTCCACTACCCTTAACTAATAAAGGTGCAACACGGTACCCTGAACTTGACAAAATGATCGATTTAGTACTCTGGCTCACTAATTTGGTCTAGTTTTCTCACGTGATTTGCTTCTAATTTCAATATATTGAGATGAACGTATAAATTTTAGTCCGTCAAAAGCTCCAACGAAAGTAAGTCGGGTGAGAAAACGTGATTAAATTAATGAGCCGGGATACTAAATCGACTATTTTGTCAAGTTTAGGGTACCATTTTGCACCTTGAATAGTTCAGGGCAGTAGATGTCCTAGTCAGCCAAATTCAGGGTACTAAAATGCATTTTGACCTTAAACATATTGTTTTGGGAATTACAGATCTGGATTCAAGCCCAAAAGGTCATTGGAAGTGATCATGTTTACCTCAGAAGAGCCTACAAGATATGGAATCAGCTGTTTGGGAAGGTAGCTATTGTTATTTTAGTAGCTTTTCATTAGATAATAATACAATATAATCATCTGATTAATCTGAATTTCAGCCGGTTATTAGCTGGGAGTGTGTCCCTTGCTACAGCTCTTAAGCATACAGTAGATAATGAGAATATTTCATTTCTGGATGCTGCAAAATCTGCTGGTTATGCACAAAATGACGACTTTTCTGAGGTGTTTTTAGATGACAAAAGCTATTCAGCTTTTGTGGAGCTGCACATAGAACAAGGTCCTATTCTGGAAAACGAAGGTTGCAACCTTTTTGCTGCTGTTGTTTGTTAATTATGTAGAAAAAATAAATGTTTATTAATTAATTTAGAGTAAATTACATACATGGTCCTTTAGGTTTGTACCTTATTACAAATTTGGTCCTTTAGTTTCTTAAATTACACTGGTAATCCTTATTTCTGAAACTATTGACACGTTTGATCCTTTACCTAAATAGACGTTAACTTTTCCCGTCAAACAATTAAACAAACAGGTTTTTATGGGTTTCAAATTGGTGAAAGTAAAAGGAAAAGGACAGATTAACCCCTCCATGCATTACATCACACGTGACCATACTTGACGGGAAAAATAAACATGTGTTTAGGTAAAGGACCAAATGTGTCAATAGTTTTAGAAATAAGGACTACCAGTGTAATTTAAGAAGCTAAAGGACCAAATTTGTAATACGGTACAAACCTAAAGGACCATTTGTGTAATTTAATCTTAATTGTTGAAAAAGGTATATCTATTGGTATTGTGAGTGCTATTGCTGCACCTGCAAGCATCAAAGTTGAGTTTGGAGGAAATGGAGGGCATGCTGGTGCTGTGTTGATGCCACAAAGGAACGATGCGGGACTGGCTGCTGCTGAGCTGGCATTAGCTGTGGAAAAACATGTTCTGGAATCTGGATCCATAGACACTGTTGGGACCGTTGGTACTGATTTTATACACTATAATATAAAAACGTGGTGTAGAATAAATAAATAAATAAATAAATAATTGGAGGTGTTTAAAGGTATATTGGAGGTGCATCCTGGAGCAATTAACAGCATCCCTAGCAAATCACACATTGAAATAGATACACGAGATATTGATGAAAAGAGGAGAAATTATGTGATTGAAAAGATTAATGAATCTGCAGTGAGCATATCAAAAGGTAGAGGGGTGGAGCTTTTAGGTTTTCAAATAGTGAACCAGGATCCGCCAGCTGTCGCCCATCCATCGGTTATTCAAGCAGTTGAATATGCCACTCAACAACTTAATCTCACTCACAAATATATGATTAGCAGAGCTTATCATGATTCACTCTTTATGGCCAGGTGTTGTACTGCCATTCGTTCTTATTCTTATTATCTTACATGCATATGTTTTTAAGTTATTAATTAATTATTGCAGAAAAGCGGCGATGGGGATGATATTCATTCCATGTTATAAAGGTAGGAAATTATGTTATGATTTGTTTGCTTGGTTGAAAAAGATTGGATTTATTAATTGATTTGGTGTTGCAGGGTACAGTCATAAACCAGAAGAATATGCATCTCCTCAAGATATAGCAAACGGAGTTCAAGTATTGGCCCTAACCCTAGCCAAATTGTCCAACAACTGATGATGATGATGATGATGATGATATGCTTTCTCACCTCTGTATTTATTTCTGGATTATCTCAAATCAAGTCATTAGTACACTCTCGTTAGTTATGTGAAAAATAGTTTACCTATTATTGGTTGGACTGTTTATGAGAAATGATGACTAGATTGAGTGAGTTCGAATACAATGTCTGATTTAAACATGACATGATGACAGGTTACATGCAAATCATACCTGCTTAGCTTCGGTTCTGTTCTGTACAAAACATAAAATCTGATGTCCATCTTACCACATTTGCAACCAGATATATTAATTAGCTCATTCATATTAACTAATCCACAACTCGCTGGTCCAAACCGATAAAAAAAAACTTGTTCAAAGTAAAACACGGTCAAAACTCGATCAAAAACAACGCTGGTTGAAGGAACCGGCATGTGATGCAGGCCCAAATGTTGCAGGCTTAAGTGTGGAAAAACATACCCTTTTGTTCCTTGAACACCTCGTGTTAGAAAAATGAATGCACTAAAATAGGTATAACTTTCGCTACGAGTGTTTGTGACCAGTTAAATCGAACGAATAACCGAATACTCGTTGGTCGTCGAACAAACGGGTAGCGAGTTTTATAACATTGTTGTAATAGCTACATAACTAATCCAATCCACATTCTACACATGCAAATAAACCAACGCCCATAAATTGAAACCAGAACTAGTTATTTCAAAACAATACAATCCCTTCAAATAAGGGGGTGTATAGAAGATAATATGTAAATAGTCATACCGAAGGCACGAGAGAGTATAAAAATAAAATATTAATCATTATAAGATTCCTCATTGGTTGACATTGGCTACATACCATTGATAAGTCCCAACAAGCCCATCACGAAGTGAAATCTTCGGTTCCCACCCCAACTTAACAAGTGCTGACGTGTCCATAAGTTTCCTCGGAGTCCCATCAGGCTTTGAGCTGTCCCAAACAAGCTCTCCTTCAAACCCAACCACCTCTTTCACCAACTCCGCCACTTCCTTAATCGACACCTCTTTCCCAATTCACATGTTCCAAATCCGAATAATTCTCCAACAGAAACACAACCGAGTCCGCCAGGTCATCAACATGCAAAAACTCCCGCAAAGCCCCCACACCACCACTTCCTTAGCCCCCGACACTTTCGCCTCGTGAAACCGCCTCATTAACGCCGGCAAAACATGCGAATTCTCGGGGTGGAAATTGTCATTCGGGCCGTATAAATTAGTCGGCATTGCTGAAATTGCATCCCACTTGTACTGAATCCGATACGCTTGACACATTTTAATACCCGCAATTTTAGCAACCGCATACCACTCGTTAGTGGGCTCTAACGGGCCCGTTAACAAAGCGGATTCGGGTATGGGTTGGGGCGCGTGTTTCGGGTAGATGCAAGACGACCCCAAAAACACGAGCTTTTTCACACCGTAACGGTATGATGAGTCGATGACGTTGGTTTGTATTTGGAGATTTATGGTGATGAAGTCAGCAGGGTAGGTGCTGTTGGCGTGGATCCCACCTACTTTGGCTGCTGCAAGGATCACATATTGAGGTCTTTCAATGGAAAAGAAGGTTTTGACAGCTGTCTGATTGGTCAGATCTAGTTCAGCATGGGATCGAAGGATGAGGTTGGTGTAACCGAGGCTTAGCATGCGCCGCACAACAGCGGATCCAACCAGACCACGATGGCCAGCAACAAAGATCTTGGCTGATTTGTCAAGTTTTGAGGAAACTGGATCAGAAAAAATACAAATTTGTCAGTATTAGATTATATAAATATGAAAATTCTAAAGAGAGAGAGAGATTTACCAGCATCAGTGGCTGTCATCTTCAAGTTTCAAAGCTGCTTCTTAACAGCCTGAACCAATATAAGAAACTGATACTTAAGTTAAAAGAGATTAACCAAACCTTGTTACAAATAACCGTTAAAATTTCACAGTCTCTGTATTTTTTGTTTTTAACAACAAAAAAATAAATCACATTTACAACTCATATAATGCTTCCCATTTAAAGATCTTAGGGGTTGTTTGGGAAAACTTGTTTAGAAGGCTTTTAAGCTTATTAAGCCTTAATAAGGTAATAAACTTAAAAAAAAAAAAACTAAATAAGCTTTCCCAAACAACCCCTTAATTGCTACATTATCAAGTTAGATTGATATCAACAGTCAATTTCATGTTTTACGCGTAATAGAAATCTATGAACACAAATCATCTTCTTCAATCTTCATCTCCTTCAACCCCAATTTTCAAACATCAACAAGCTTTTAAGATTTGTATGAAACTCAAACAGAAATTTGTAAACACAAATTTGAAGAATGTCGACGTTCATGGTGGCTACGGTTTCAGATCTACATGCAGGGAGATGGCGCCTAGGGTTTCGATCTGGAAGACGGCGACGGCTAGTGTTTCGGATCCTGAAGATGACGGCAGTTGTGGTTGGGGTTCAAGGCGGACGATGGTGGGGATGGGTGGTGCAAACAATCTAGACTTCTGATCAAATAGCTGAAGATCTCATGTTTCACTTCAACATCTAAGAACTAGTTGAACTCAAATCACTCAAACAATAAAAACCGATTACAGTTATAATTTTTACCAACAATTACAAACTATACATCGAAGTTCTTCATCATCACGATAACGATTGTTAACTAAATGTTCGAAATTTCATGAGTTGGGGAATCATGTAAACAATCTCTTACAAATTATAACATTCGAAATTTAAAAAAAAATGTGATTAGGGCAAACCGAAATCCGGAGCATATCATATTAGCTACTTACCGATTAGAAAAAATGGCCGGAGATAGAGAGGAAATTTGACCGTCGGTGAGTAGATCGCCGATGACAGTGCAAGTGTATGCAGAGTGAGATTTGCTTGATCTCTGGATAGTAGAGATTTATATTCTGTGGCCGCGTTTTATGAGTATTTTATATTTCACCCCTCTATTTTCAATGATATCGTCGAACTTTAACCAAAAGAAAAAACTTTGATTATTGCATCCAGGGGTGTTTGAGAGGGCTTATTTAGGAGGTTTAAAAGCTTTTAAACTTATTTATATTTAATAATCACTTTTAATAATCACTTTTAAGTGTTTGATAAAGCTTATAAGCTTATGCTTATGAGCTTATTTAGGGAGTTTTAAATAAGCTACTTCGGAGGGGATTATTAGATTATTTAAGATTTTTACTTCTTTGTCCTCCATCGTAACCTCATTTCACCTCACAACCTATTTTAGAAGGGATTACTAAAAAATGTTCTTTTTAGTCATTTTACGATTAAAATATATAAGCACATCCAAACACTTTATTTAACAAAAGTTTATTTAACTTAAATAATCCCATAAGCTCATAAGCTAATAAGCATAAGTCATTTTAATAAGCTTTCCCAAACACCCCTTTATTACTTAGCGCTTACCTAGGGATGACAACTATCATATATTCATCTGCCCCGATCCGATCCGCCGGTGGTGAATATGTATGAAGTTAAATGAATGATGATTTTCAATCCATTGATAAATCCACTAAACCCGAAATTAACTTTTTTATATTACAATTTCACATAGTTAATAATATATGTCTACATCTTTTTGATTCAATAAAACTTATACATAACATAACATTGAAGATAACTAATTTTTTGAACATTAAAAACCATAATCAAGGCTTCTATATATAATAAGTTATGTTTTTGTTTGCATCTATTAATATTTGGGGATTAGTTTCAAACAATGCTCTATGCTTCGATGCATTGAATGTAGGTTCGTAATTATTTTTTCGTTTGTATTATCTTTTAGAAGAAACAATGTATATATTCAACATAAATTGTAAATTTATCTATAAAACTATCGTACTTTCTTTATAAAACAAATTTTTTTTCGACATCCAACGGATGTCCATTTACCCGCTATAATCCGATAGATGTGGATATGGATGGATGAAATGATTTTAAATGGACATGGATATGGATATGGACAATGCAAATTTAAATGGATATGGATGTGGACATCGCATCATCTGATCCACATCCGATCCATTACCATCCCTACACCTACCGCTCATTTCTTCGTTTTGCAATCATCAAACCGACCAAGCCGGCGCCCTTGGTATGGGTATATTGCCGGGTAAGTGACGAACACAATACAATGAGGGTTGTCGAAGGAAACAGATAGATTAGGCGTTGGGGCAACGACTTTAAATTCGTTAAAAAATATTTTTTTTTAATACATTTTACCAATATAAATACTCACATTCACTTCTCATTTTATTCACACTTTCACTAGTATAACAACTACAAATATACTAAAGGCTTGTAGCCTGGTGGTAATGATGTATATGATATTATCCATGGACCTAAAGGTTATGGATTCCAACCCCGATAGGCTCAAGTGGAGTAGATTAGGTGCCGTTAAAAAAAACAACTACAAATATAGAGGCTCTTGTAGTGGTGATGACGGCTTTCAATCTGGTACACTGGCACGAAGTTCTTGATTATTTAGATGAAGGTACTTGAAGAAGACTATTTGCTAAGCCTGCTAATAATGCAACGTTCTCGGGGTGAAGTGGTTAAAATTAGACGTGACAAATGAGTCGTATGGTGTCGGGTTCGTATTGTGTTGAGATCCTAAACGTGTTGGAACCCCTACATCCAGACCCGGCACGTTTAATAAATGGGTTCAAAATGTTGACCCAGACCCGACACGGTTAATTTCGTGTCAACCCGACCTAACCCGGTTTTAAGTCGTGAATATTCACATATAGCGATTAAACATAATAAAAATATAATAAAAATTCAAAAAAACATAATAAAATGCATCGAAAACGTAATATAATTAGATATTATACACAATATGAAATAAGAGCTGAATCTTTTCAATAAAAACTACTAAGTTAAGAAGGGATTCGCTAACCATTACCCTTAGGACAATGATTAAGAATGATTAAAGTGGTTAATGTACAACAAAGAAAACATAATTAATTATAGTTGGTTAATAAAATGCATGAGGTGATTTTTTATTAGGTAGTTTACAATTAATTTAAGCCACAAAATTTTTTTAACCATTGCCCTTAGGGCACTTGTTAGCATTTCCCTATTTAAATATATAAAATTTATCAAAATATATACATACTTAAACGCGTAATTCGAGTTATCTTCGACTTGAAAATATTGACACTAACCCAACCCGTTTAATTTTCGTGTCATGTCGAGTCAACCCGTTTACTTAAACGTATTGAAACCACTAACCCAAACACACTAATTTCGTGTCGGGTTCATTGTGACAACCCTCGCGATTGGGTGTTTAACCTAACATCTATTTGTGATCACTTAGTTTGCATTTCCTATGGCTTTAATAAAAGTACACATTTTATCGTATAACTCTAGCAAAACATATAGTTTATTACCGTGGTAAAGTGTAATTTAGCGAGTTGATGACCAAACTAAAACCAAAACAATAAACTTTGTATATTATAATAAAGTTAAATAATCAAAGTGATTTGGTATGAAAATTGGTACAACCATAACCATAATATCTTAACCTATATATGCAACCTAATTTTGAAGAGGGTTTGACACCTTAGCAAATCCAAGCAATTCTATTCGTCCATAATGTCACCCGGAATTCATTCATTGGTCCAGCTCATTTGTCAAAAAATTCGGGGCATAATTCAAACGGGTCTTCCTGCATATAAGGCAACTCCCAACATTAAAGGCAAACATTATGGAATTTATTTACAGTCCATCTACAATTCAGTCTCCCATTCGTAATCAGTCCATCTCCAAATCAATCTCCCATTCGTAATCAGTCAATCTCATCTTCAATCTCAATATATGAAGGAATTCTTGAAAGAGCAGAAAAGGTTGAACAAAAAGGAACCGAAGAAGAAGCGGGACATGAAATTGACGGCATTAAAATTCCCGTTGATACAAGTAAACCTAACCCTAATCAAATTGAATATGACAATCTGTATCTCGATATGAACGGAATCATTCATCCCTGTTTTCATCCCGAAGACCGGGTACCAATCCCCCTTCTAATTCTCTCCATCTCTTGATATCTGTATATTTATCACTCTGCATGCGTGTATATGTATATATAGTTTAGGAATAGTTCGTTTGTGTGATTGACTGATTGTATGGTGTTTCTTATTGCAATTTTTTAAAAATGATTAGTTAATAATTTGGGAAAGTGTTGAGAGCTCATAGGATTGCAGAGTTATCTTTTATATTCAAATTGTTAGGAATTGTAACAATTTACAAAGGAATATGTGTTAAAAGGCTGTAAATGTCCATTTTCCATATTGGCTCACAGGTTTTGAAATGCTTATGCAATTCACTTTGATAAATTGTGCTATAGCCAAATTAGTCAGGTTGTGTAACTTAAATATGTATGCATTTGTATATCTCACCCTTTATATATATGCTTTAGATACTACCTATAAGATTTAAATATAAGTTATTTCAAGGGCTGTCTTTCCTTTTCTAAATTATTTTCTAAATTGTTGCCTTTGTTGTAAATTGACTATTTTGATGTATGCAGCCTTCACCAACCTCTTTTAATGAGGTGTTTCGATGCATGTTTGACTACATAGATCGCCTTTTTGTGATGGCGAGACCAAGAAAACTGCTTTATCTGGCTATTGGTGAGTACTAATCCTAAAAATTCCTAGAGTACTATTTTAAATTTTAAAAAAATTATAATTACTACAAAATTACATTTAAAAATATGGTGTTGCACCAAGAGCAAAAATGAATCAACAACGTTCAAGGCGGTTTAGAGCAGCAAAAGAAGCTGCAGATGCGGTATATACACTTATACATGTTATTTCAAATTTTTATTTGACCAGCCTTTTTGACTTTGACTTTGACTTTTAGGAAGCTAAAGAGGAGAGATTGAGGGAGGAATTTGAGAGGGAAGGCAGAAAACTACCTCCCAAACAAGAAAGTCAAACCTTTGACTCTAATGTCATCACTCCTGGGACTGAGTTTATGGCAGTTTTGTCAGTTGCTTTGCAGTATTATGTTCATCAGAGATTAAACAATGATCCTGGTTGGCAGTCCATAAAGGTAACAAACTAATTATTGATAGTAAATATTTCACAAGAAAACTGATTTAACAATTAATATTTGAAGGTTATTCTTTCTGATGCTAATGTACCTCGTGAAGGAGAACATAAAATCATGTCATATATTCGTCTTCAAAGAAATCTTCCTGGTGTTGATCCAAACACCAGACATTGCTTATATGGTTTGGTAATGTTTTTATCCTTCAACCAACTTTTATTCTTTACATTTTTTATTTCCAACTATTTTTTATATTAATGGATTTGTTATTGTTTAAAAAAAAGCAGGATGCAGATTTGATCATGTTGGCTTTAGCTACTTATGAAATTCATTTTTCAATACTTAGAGAGGTATATTAATATTATATCCCCACAAAAACCGAAATGAGTAATTACATTTATCATTAAATATACAGATAATATTTTAGGTTATATTTACTCCTGGACAACAAGACAAGTGTTTTGTTTGTGGGCAAATCGATCATTTAGCAGCAACTTGTGAAGGAACAGCTAAAAGGAAAGCAGGGGAATTTGACGAAAAAGGAAATGCTGAAATAGTTCCCAAGAAACCGTATCAAGTAACCACCAAACTTATGAAATTAATTATTAATTATTTTCGTTTTATGTCGTCATGATTAACATGTTTATTTTTTTTTTACATTTTCTCAACATTTGGACACTTAGGGAGTATTTGGAATATGAGATGAGAATTCCTAATCCTCCTAATAAAATTGATTTTGAGCGAATTGTTGATGATTTTATATTCATGTGTTTCTTTGTTGGTAATTATTTTTTACCACATATGCCCGCTTTGGAAATACGCGAGGTACTTTTTTTTATTTTTTATTTAAGTAATCATAATATTTAATATATTATATGCTTAAACTAATCTTTCTACATAATCTGTTTTTCAGGGTGCAATAAATTTACTTTTGGTTGTATATAAAAAGGAGTTTAGGAACCTTAATGGCTATCTAACTAATGGAAGCAGGAACCGAACAAGTTAATATGGTTATTTCTGCACTTGAACCGGGATGTCTTGCATTGATTAGGATCTTTTAGGTAACCATGTTATTCAACGATGTTTGCAGTGTCTTAGTTTGGACTTTTCTTTAAGAATCAACAACAATAATACGAACTATTCTGTGTAAAAGTTATATTTTCTTTAAGATTTTGAAGTAATTATATGCCTAAAGATTTTAATAAAAGTCCAAACTAAGACACTGCAAACATCGTTGAATAACATGGTTATATTAGCAACGATCAAAATACTTAATTTTTGTGGTTTGTGATCAATACATTGATAGGAAGTAAGAACAAACATCAACAGGTTATAAGCAATGGAATTTTGAAGATGGGATGATGGACATGTGCTTTCCAGAAGGTGTTACTGATAAAATTTTTATCTCCAAGAGCTTCATATCCTGCAATTTATAATTATATTTTATAAAAATTATTAAAATTCTCAATTTATGTTTAATTTCCGAAACAGATAAAAACACGCGCAGTCTATAAATTTTAAAACATTACCTTCAGAACTCGATGAGCTTCTTTCGACAGAAAGGTCAAATAACGAAGCTGGTCATGTAGACCTACACAACAAATGCAAGACTTATGTTCAAAAAGATAACTCACATTTTTTATTTAATTAGGATGTATTTTACCCGTCTCTAAATTTTTTGTACATTTATAATATGCATCAAAAAATGTTTATAATCATTTTAATAATAGATTACAATATGATTTATTAAGTTTTTTTTTTGTATTTTCATTTTAATTTTTCTAAGCATGCTCGCCCAGTCGGGCGGGCTTTGAAGCTAGTTAAGGTAAATATACAAATTATAATACTTAGTTTACGGCGAGAATATCAAAAGTAATTAAATGTGTAGTGAAACAAAAGATTTTTATCAATAAATGACAAAAATCAAAAACCAAGTAAAACCCCAAATTAAAATATTTAATTTACCAAACAATCATACAATACCTATATGTACCAAAGGTCTACTAATAAACCATATTAATAGAATTTCATTTAGTTTTTCGAAATGTATACGTTTTTTTTTATGAGAAATTGATGTTTGGCATCAATGTTCTTCTTATAATAATTGACCCATGTGGCGATGAACCCCATAACCGAAACCCAAAATACCCGGTCAAAACCCAGCTCCACAACCGTACTTCATGCATTCTTATACTACCTTCGTATCAAAATAAGTGATACATTTAAAGAATTGTGATTTTTGAGGCAAAAGATTAAAAAGTTGTTTAAATTAGATTAAAGTGAATAGTTAGTAGATAATGGGTCCCACTTCTTTGGAATGTAGTGATATTAATGATGTTTAAAAGTAAAAGTAAGGATAAAAAGGTAATTTCACTTTATTAAAGTAGATAGTTAGTGGAGAATGGGTCCCACTTTTTTACCAAATAACACTTATTTTATTCCACCCCTAAATAGAAAGTGTATCACTTATTTTGATACGGAGGTAGTATATCTTATTCTAACTATCATCATCACTTTTCTGATATCCATAAACCCTACATCTATTAGTCCTTATCACCCTACCCTCTATTAAACGGCACCCACCCCCTACAAACACTTCTTCAAATGAAAAACCAGAAAAAGCCACCATCATCTCCCCATCTCATAGTCTCCATGTGAATTCATTCTAAGAACCATCACCATACAAATACGAAAGCCTCATCACACTATTAAACCCCCGATGTCTCTTTGAGTTCGTCTCTTCACTTGAACGGAAAGAAAACTAGGCATCTCCGAGCTCTTCTCCGGCGGTGTGTTAACGGTGTATTATTCCGATGTACCCTCTGTGCCGGTGACTCTCGCACCGGGTTCCAACTAGTGACTGTTTCTGTTGTGGCAAGATCAACCGAATACATGAGTCCACAATCTGTTATGTTTAGCCCGTGAGCTCATTATCAATGCAACCCAGTTCGTTGTTTTTTTCTGCTGGCCATTGGCTCGTCTCCGGCCCAGCAACCCATCAAATTAACGTTTTCATTCAATCATATTCTTTATCTGTTATTTTCCTACTTAATAATTAATTCGTCATTATCTACCGTACCTAATATCTTTTATTTTAAATTAAAGGGTAACACATTCCTATGAAATTATACACTCAAATAAAATGTATTTAAAATACGTGATTTCTTTCATGTCACGCTCGAGTTTTATTTCCCTCAGGGAATCATTGTGCATCATTTAGTTTAGGCGTGTCATTATGCCCGTCACTTATTAATTATTATTATGCGTTTAGGACGCTAGGATTGTTTGGTTGGAAACTACAATTCGCTAAATTGTACTTTTGGAAAGCTTCGCATCAGGTGAGTTCATGGCCCCTCTTTTTATTACGTTTTTAACTATTTTGGGGTGAGAAACATATTAAATGTTTTGTAAATACAGTTTATACATTCATGTTTATTTGACAACAACTTGCCTTTTGAAAACATTTATGATCAGTATTTTAGTACACTTAATCCTGATGAATACTTGCCATGAGATTGGTGAATACTTGCCATGAGGGTGAATACTTGCCATGAGTTTGGAGAATACTTGCCATGAGATTGGTGAATACTTACCATAAGTTGGTGAACACTTGCCATGAGTTTGGTTAACACATGCCATGAAGAGATGTACACACTGTGAGACTAATATGTGACACTACATTTAATACAAAAGAATTTAAAGATCATTTTAGTACACGAGTTGTATTGGTAAACATTTTGGAACAAATCAAGGATTTATAAAGTTATAAACCTGTGAACTCACCAACCATTGTGTTGACACTTTTTCTAATATGTTTTCTCAGGTAACGGAAATTTAGTCTTTTACAAGATTCAATTAGGGTCGGGATTGTCATACATCAGTTCAAGAATAAGTCTTAAAGACAAGAGTTTTTCTAGTACAACATGTTGCATTGATTTTATATTTTAAACAAGTGCTTTTTGGTTTGTAAACGACAATGACATTCCATTTTCAATTTATGCGAAGTTTACTATTATTGATGTGTAATGTTACTAATTAGTCGCACCTCGTTCTTCCGCAAAACTATTTTTGACGGGGTGTGACATTCATGTCGAGTTGTCACATCGTATCTGATTTTACCATATGTAGTTAAAACACGAAATGTGTATGGACAAGGAATAAGCAATGGTAAGGTGTACCATTGACTTCACAAGGCTTTAATGAATTTAATCTAATAAAATTGGGACCTCCCAGTGACCGTCAATATTAATGTAATTTTTTATGAAGGGATTTAATGGTTAAGAATGGATAAAGTGGTTTTTGTACAATTAATGATGCATAACTAATCAAAGGTGGTTATTAAAATGCATGGGGGTGGTTTTTTATTAGTTAATGTACAATAATTTAAAGCCAATAAAAATTTTTTAAACATTAGCATTTTCCTTTTATGAATGTAATCTTTTTTATTAATGTAATTTATTTTTTAATTAATATAATGTTTATTTTATTAATATATTTTTTATTTTATAAATGTGTGTTTTTTTAATTATTGTGTTTAACTAATTATAAAAAATTTAAAATTTTAAAACGAGAAGGAAGTGAAGATGTTGGTAAGAATGTATTAGTTTAGAAATATTGATAACAAAACAGATTATAAAAATAAGAGGGACTTGTGAAGAAGAAATTTTTTACCAAATGGTGAATAACTTTACCAATGAGATATTTGTCAATACTTAACCGTCTCTTTTTTATTTAATTTTTGTGGGAGAAATACTCAGCATGTGGTTTTGCCTCCATTAGTAGCAGCAACCTTAGACATCCCCAATAGTTAACCTTGCAATAGCTTATTACTTTTGACACATCAACAATCTACTAACCAAAAACCTCTACATAAATAACATCTCCAATGGTTAACCCTTTCAAAAGCTTTTTCTTTAACAATATTTCCAATTTACCTTTATCTATCTTAAATGTTTTATATATACCCCTTATATATTTTGACAATTTTTATAACATCTTACTACATATAATATTTTTTAAAATATATCATACACAAATATTTTTTTAAAATATATCATACATAATAAAAAATTCCAAAAGGTCGTGAATCAACAGTTAACACATAATAACAAAATTCCCAAACGGAAAAAAATGAAACACTGATCGTACACATCTATTTAAAAACCTTGATCCATTATTACAAAAACAGTGATAAAACGAAATCAAAATAAAATTTCCTATATCTGAACATCAACTGAAAATTCTTACCACATAAATCTTTATCGACCGGATACTCATCGAAACAACCATCCAACAACTCTTCGTCCCCTACGATCAGGGGTGCGTCTGCCATTTGATTACTAACTTGAACACCACTCGAACAACCAGCCTCATCGAATACTACCATGTCGGTATTCTCTCGCACCCAGGAATTATTACGAATTTTGAAACATCTGAATTATTAATTCAATCGGCAGTAAAGATTATGAATTACGAATAACGAATCACGAATTGTTTAAAGATTTCCGGTTAACATGCTAAAAATCGGGAAGATATGGGGTATTCAGTTTTCAAATAGAAGATATACACGTGAAAATCTGGAATTTCCATGAATATAGGAATTAAATTAATTATTTCCAAAAAAACAGAATTATATTGAATACCGGATTTGCCCTTCACATTTAAATAAATGAAATATATATATCTAATTTCTGATTGGCTAATAAGGTAAATGGGTTCTCTATATAACTCTTCACTATATATATATATATATATATATATATATATATATATATATATATATATATATATATATATATATATATATATATATATATATATATGTTTTAATAATAATAATATTACTTTTTTTTCAAAAAATTAGGCTTTTTTTATTTTTAAAATTCTAATAAATGTAATAATTTTTAATCTAATATATATATATTTTAATTTAAACAATGTATTTTTTAAATTGATGTCATGTATTTATTTTATAATTATTTAATTTAAATTAAAAATTATGATGTGGAAATGATGGGTTTAGTGATGGGTAGGGTTGGCACGACCGTGTCAGTAAGGATTTGATGACGTGGCGCTACTGATGGGTTTAGTCATGGGTAAGGGTTGGGAGAGACCTAAGTAGGGCTGTGCAGTTTGAACCGGGACCGGTAGAACCGAACCGAACCGGCGCCGAACCGTAGCTTCCGGTCCGGTCCTCGGTCCGTGTTTTTTGAGAACCGACATTACCGGTCCGGTCCGGTTTTAAACCGGAAGAACCGGAATGAATCGAAAATACCCGTCCGTCTACGACTTATTACTGCTAACTTGCTAAGCCCAATTTTCGATCCCAATTAGCTGCTAAGCCCAACCTTATTACCTAGGAATTAGGCCCAATATGCAATTAAAAAACCCTTTTCCCTGGCGACTACATGACACGACCGTCGGTTTCTTGACTTCTAATTCGTTTCTGCTCTACGCCTCTACGACTCTTTCTTTCGTCTTCATCGTTCCACGCTCCAGCAATCGATCAGTAATATGTCGGACTTCGAATCCGATAATAGTGATCCTGAATTCCAGGTATAATTCTAATTGTGTAACATGTCTTAATTATTATACGTGCATGGTGATTATGTTTATGTACTGCATTGTTTTAATGGTAATTCTTAATTCTGTTTACAAAGGGGTCGAATTTATGTACTGCATTGTTTACAAAGGGGTCGAATTTATGGTACTGCATTTGTTGACTTGTTGGTTATGATTCATCTATCATAACAAATACTCCGTATATTGGAATAATAAACAAGACATTAAGAGAGGATATGATGGAATGCGGAACACCATAGTATAAAAAATCCATTTTGATTTATTGGATATCTGTTTTTAATCTAAGCTTCATTAAGATTACCTATCAAGAAATATGCCTAAAACATTGCAGGAAACATGGCCAAACAGTGCAAAAAATAGACCAAAACACGGCAAGAAATATGCCCAATATAGTGGAGAAACAACCGGTTCTAACCGGTCCAAACTGGTTCAAAACCGAATGAAACCGGAGGTTAACCGAAACCGACCGTCGACCACCGGTCCGGTCCTCGGTCCCTCGAATCTACTTTTTCCGGTCCTCGGTCCGGTCCGGTTCCAACCAGTCCGGTCCGGTTTTTTGATTTTGCAGAGGCCTAGACCTAAGTAACTCATTAATATGTATAAGGTAATGTGACGTTACTAATTATTTAAGGAACATGTCACAAATCCGCACTTATCATCAATCTATATTATAGCATAAGAGCATCTCCAATGGTAGCTTTTTTAAAAGCTTATTACTATTCTAATAAACCTTTGAAAGACTTTTTACCATTGGAATGCCTAGCTTTTTGAAAAGCTTATTGTAAAGACTTATTCTCTACTAACCTTTTAACCATCTTTTTATGTTTGTCATTTTTAGCCCCTTATGTTTAATAACATTTCAATTTAAACCTTAGATTTGTTATATATAAATTCTATATTATATTTTTATTACTTAATAAATAAATTATATAATATTTAATGTCAATTAGTTTAATATTTTTGTATTAGACATTTTAAAAGATATAATATTTAGTAAGATGTCAAAAAAATTGTTAAATTATATATAGAGGTATTTATAAAACATTTGAGATAGATAAAGGTAGACTAGAAATATTATAAAAGAATAAGCTTTTGGAGAGATTAACCATTGGAGATGTCATTTATGAAAATGTGTTTTATTAGTAAAATGTTGATGTGGCAAAACTAATAAGCTTTTATAAGATTAACCATGGGATGCTCTAAGTACACTATCTATGTATTTATATGTTGCTTCACATTTCCATTAATCGAGCAACTACAAAACTCATCTCCTAGATTACATAGGCTTTTAAACCACACAAATATCAATGGGACGAGATATAAAAACCTTAAATCAAATCAAGTTCAAAACAATATATCAACGAAGAGTTGAATTTCATAAAAAAGAAACGATCAACAAACTAAAAAACAAACAATCCCTACTACATACTGATGGCTCCTAATCGCATGCCATTCAGTATTCATATTTATACAATTACCTATACTAAAATTAAGAACCTATTATTTTATTTCTTAGCAGCGGTCTTCTTTACCGCAACTTTTTTGGCCGGCGATTTGATACTCTTCGGCTTCTTCGCCACAGCCTTAACCGGAGCAGCTTTTTTAGCTTTAACAGGCGTCTTAGCTTTTGCTTTAGCTTTCGCAACTACTTTTGTCGCCTTCGCTTGAGCGCCAGATTTGGATTTCTTTTCCGCCGGAGCTTTCTTAGCGACAACTTTGGTGGCCGGAGCTTTCTTCTCGGTGGCCGGTTTGGTTGTTTTTGTTGCTGTTGGTTTGGCAACAGCGCTGAGCTTGAATGAGTGCTTAACCTTGGTAAGTTTTCCGGCTGCAACAAGTTTCTTCAATTGAACGAGTAAAAGCTTTTTGAAATTAGGCGCCAGATCCTTCTGGTTATCCTCGATGTGTTTGGCGATCGCGTATTGACTTGATCCAGTCCGCTCCTTCAACGCTACAATTGCTTCGTTCACCATCTAGGGTTTCAAATTAATTTTAATCATCAGTCAATTAATTCATCGAAAATTTTAACAATAATTACAACAATTCAGAAAATCTGTGTGACGGAGAGATTAAGTAATTAAAATTTACCACAGCGTAAGTAGGATGAGACGATTTCTTGGTGACCGGAGCCTTCTTCGCAACTGCAACTGATGAAGTAGCTTTCTTGGACGCCATAACTGTTACTTCTGTATGTGTGTGTATTACTGTGAGATAGAGGAAGATAAGCTTGAAAACTGTGATTAATGGCGTAAACAAAATGGGATGTGGTGTGGGCTATTTATTGCGTGTGGGTTTTCAGAAGACGAACTGTGATTGGTGCAGACCATTTGACACGGATTCAGTTTAAAAGGAACCGCCAAAATCAAACCCTTTGGATTGAAAGTAACCAACGATCGAGATTAAATATTAAGTTTTCACACGGATAGCCAACTAGGCCAGTTTAGAGTATAATGGAAGCTAAATGTGAGGTGTGTTTTTATGTTGGTTATTAAACGGTTAATTATGGGAATTCATTTCTACGCCATAAATTTTAATGCTTATACCATAATATACTAGTTTAATAGCTAACTGTACAATCTAACTAAGCAATGCTTATGGTACATACTACATACAATAAAAGTTATGGTGTAAAAATCACCACTGTTAATTATGGTACTACAATCACTTGTATCTTTATTATTATTATTCAACCCCCCACCCCAACCCCCCACCCCACCCCCACGTTCTTTAGCACTTATATGGACTAACATAAATTTTTATTAAGGTATATTTCGTACATATTGTATTCTTAATCCGTATTCATATTCAGTTTTGTTATTAACTTCAAATATTTTTTTTAAATGTCCATATATAGATTATGTGAGCTAACATACCACTAGTTAGAAAGCATGTGTAATCAAATAAATTGATAAGCATAACATTTTTACACCATGAAAAAGATAAGGAAACTTGGGTGAAGAGGAAAGGAAAATTAAGTTGGATTTTGTTATTAACTTCAAATAATTTTTTTTAAATGTGCATATATAGATTATGTGAGCTAACATGTCACTAGTTAGAAAGCATGTGTAATCAAATAAATTGATAAGCATAACCTTTTTACACCATGAAAAAGATAAGGAAACTTGGGTGAAGCGGAAAAGGAAAATTAAGTTGGAAATAGGAAGAGACAAATTATAAAACAGGAAACAAGGAAAACATATAAAAAAAAATTGTTGTAAAAATCTGCGTATGGAAGATACTCCAACTCAAGGTTATATGTTTTCAAAATACCATGTATTAATCAATAAGTTAAGATACGACTTGTATTGATTATCACCCATATTTTAATATCTTTAGGTTAGGAAAATAAAAAAAAAAAAACATATATAACTCACTAAAACTAATACTAATAGGAAGAATCTCAGGGTGGGCATCTGCGCACCCCTTGTTACCACCAATGTGCTTTTTACTTTAGATAATGCTATATGTAATTGTCCGTGTAAAAAAATTAGTTCTCTCAAATATAGATCAGCGTTTGATAATAATTGCTCCTGATTATTGTTAATTGTCATTGCAATTTATTAATACATATTCTTTTATAGTATTGTAGCTACATTTTACATATTAATTATCTATTGAAAAAGAAGTAGATAAAAAGTACTTCGGGTAAACCCCATCTGACCTGACCAATTATATCAGTTTAAAATCTATTGGTGTTACAATAAGAAACAGTATTTGTGCCTGTTATTTACGTCTACTTATGTGCCTACTCTTTTGACCAAGATAAGTGTCAAAATCAAAAGATGTCATGAGAAAACAGAATTAGTGGACTACACATAGAGAGAAATGATAACTCCAACAATTTCTTTGTTCTCAATGCTTCCCGTTTCCAGGAATTAGTCACTTCAACAGCCTTCGATGGTTATACGGGTTTCCAAAATACAAACGAGATGGATGTTTGTTGTCCTAACCATTCTTTTAGTCCTAAGCCTGCTAAAATAAACGGAGAATTTTTAACAAAGTTTTCGTGTTGTTGATTCCTGCCTATTGGTACTAGTGGACTAGGGTTGTTGACCTTGAATACTGAACTTATAGGTATAACCTTTCGCTCAATACTAGAATCGAGAACTGAAACATAGCATCTGAGGCTGCATTAATCGAAGATACACGACATAAGGAATTGTTCTATTTCCAAACTTTACCTTAAACAAACGTAGATTTTCTTATTTTTAAGTAACAACAAAAAGAAGGCACAAATGATTTGCATTAACAACATTTCTCGTGTTACAATATATTGGTCTCGAATTATTATTTACATTAGTTTAAAAGAAGCATTTTAGTAAAAGAAAGAAATAACGCCATGACAAATTAAAACTCTTTTCCATTAACATGTGACATAATTTGATTATTTTTTATTTTTTGCAGCATCATGTGATATTTAAGATACGCTAAACATAAAAATCAGGAGGAAAACTATTTTTTCAACTGGTCAGCAAAGACATATTTTCCACCCTTTTATTCATCTGCGGATTCTCCAATGTGTTCCACCATGAATTACCTGTTTTGAACTTTTGATGTGATGGTGGTGGTGGTCGGTGGTGGAGGTGGAGGTGGCGGTGGGTGGTGGTGGTGGGTGATGGTGGCGATGGTGGTGGCCGTTGGTGGTAGAGGTGGTCGTTGGTGGTAGAGGTGGTGGTGGCGATGAGGGTGGCCGTGGGTAGTGGTGGTGGTGATGGAAGTGGCGATTAGTGGTGGTGGCGGTGGGTGGTTGGTGGTGGAGGTGGTGGTGGCGGTGGCGGTTGGTGGGGGTAGTCGTGGGTAGTGGTGGTGGTGATGGCGGTCGCGGTTGGTGGTGGTGGCCGTGGGTGGTGGAGGTGGTGGTGGTGGCGATGGCGGTGGGTGGCGGCGGTGGGTGGCGGCGGCGGCGATGGGATATGGTGGTTGTGTTAGTAGGTATGAAGAGCATAAAGGTAAAAGAATATTCCATCTTGGAATTCAATTTCATCAACATTTGGATGGAATTGAGATTACTTCATTTGATGGAATGTTTGTATCATTCAAAAATCCAATTCCATGTGTTTTTTTGAACCAAATACTAGAATATGATGGAATTGGATTCTAATTCCCCTAAATTCCATTCCATTCCAACGAACCAAACCCCATTGTTCTAAGTTTGCCTCTAATAAAAGGTTGTTTCTTGTCATAAAGTTCTAATATGGTTTAGACGAATAGACTATGTTTGTTTTAATAATTGTAACTTTTAAGGTCCTTTGTAGTAATTACAAATTTTTAGTAGGCCTACTTTGACAATTATAACGCTTACAAACGTTTAAAAAAAAAGAGTACGATATATCGCGCCAAAAAAGACCGTTTTAATTACCATATGACGAAGAGAACTTTAATTACCAAAGTACGTTGGCTCAAAAACTTGTAATTACTAAAACAATCCTTCAAATGTTATAATTACCAAAATGCACCACTACTTATTGCTATCTCGTGACATTTGCCCAAAAATTAATGGGTCTAAGATTTGCACCATTTTGATCAGTTCATAAATAAATTGGTTATCCGGTTTATGAACAACTGCTTAATTAGATCAGTATTGATATTGTTTAAATTAGTTTTATTACTTACTAGATATGATTAGGGTTATATTAGGGTTTTTTAGTAATTCTTATATTACGGTTAAGATGCCATAATGATATTTATGGTAGTAATTATTAACTTGATCAGCCATAATGATCTTTACGGTTGTAAATTTTAACTTGATCAGACCTCTCGATAGTCAATACATATCCATTTCATTCGATGTTCTATGTTCAACTTCCTTATGTTGATCGAGTCGGGTCGCAATATGGAGTATATCTCATTCACTATACGTATATTTCAAATTTGGTTCGGTTTAGTCCATCCCCTCTGACAGTGTTAGTGGCTCCCCGTTAGTTAGGGTATTTTTGTCATTTCACCCCAATAATACCAAACCACAAGGACGATTTTTGCAATTGACCATCTTTTCTTTTTTGTCTGTCTTCTTCAACCCTAAAACCCATCAAGAAATCCCCACCCCATGTTTTCTTCTTCTGCTTCTACCCAAGGTTTGTTAGATCTATTTCATCTTCATTTGAATTTGAATTTGTTAGAGAATTTGTGTTCTCGTGTGTTGAAGAAAAGTGGCCGGACTTCTGCCGGAGAGGATTTCAGTGTGTGTTTGAATGTGTGTGTTTTAGTGCGTGTGCAGACAGAGGTGATAGAGGGTGGGACGACATG
This sequence comes from Calendula officinalis, assembly GCA_963853835.1. Taxonomy (NCBI): domain Eukaryota; kingdom Viridiplantae; phylum Streptophyta; class Magnoliopsida; order Asterales; family Asteraceae; genus Calendula; species Calendula officinalis. Next base: position 79,436,643 of record OY970827.1, on the reverse strand, counting down.
AGGAATGACGAAAATACCCCTAAGTAATGGAGAGCCACCAACACCATCACAGGGAATGGACTAAAACGGACCAAGTTTGCCAGAATTGGTATTGCGCTTACACTTTCGAAATTACTAGTACCAAATGTGCAATTTGGTCAAACCACATGGACTATTCTTGCAATTAATTCTATAATTTAATTCACTAGCCTAAAAATCAAGAGACAAATGACAAAATCATAGGTGGATATGAGGAGGTTAAGTCAAATTTTAAATAGGTTAGTCGAATCATTAGGTTAGACTATAGTATAAATATAAATATTTGTATTTGCTTTAGGACATTTTTTGATCAATTAGGAAAAGAGTGCATGTTTGAAATTTCTATTTGGCCTTGGTGTGTGATTGAGAAGAAACCTGACAATTTAAAGAAGTCAGATTCTAGGTAGCTGCAATTCTGGAATTTTCTTTGCCTGTGAAACCCTAATATTCACCACACTATCACTTATAATCACCATTGAATGTGAATCTCTTCACAAAAAAGAGAGCTTAGAAAATCTCTCAGTGCTTATAATGTTTACAGTTTCTCATGTTCTAGAGCGAGTTTCATATGTATGATTGATATTCGATACTAGCACTAACACCTAAGACCGTTCCCAACCAACTGTTGGCACCCGTCTACTAAGCAGTCAATTCAGCAAAGATTCTTAATCTGTTCTTCAAAGGGAAAGGAAAAAGTTTTTTGTTGCATAATTACTTTTAAGTAGGAATTTTGACACATACTTGCAAAATTGAATTATATCCGAAATCATGATATCTTTTCCGCAAGATTGAAAACCAAATAAAGCAAGCTTACATAATCACAGCTAACAGAGAGATAACATTGGGCAAATGGACTACACCAGTTGTTGTATACTTCAATGCAAAATAACAGAAGGCCAACAATTGACTGTTGATTTCTGCAATCAGAAACATTAAAGAGCCCTAAACAATAAAATCTAATAAAGCAAAATGGACACAAAGCTTGCTATTTCAAATGTCAATCAATCAATCTAATGGCTACAATTTGTCTTAGATTCCTCTCTACTAACCTGATGATCAGACAAGAGTATATGGTCCTCGGCTAGATGAATCTTCTTCATCCACAACTGATAGCAATGCCCCATACGGCGATTCCATCTCATCAGGAGTCCGCAAAATCGCGTGCAAGCAAACAACAAGTGCCGTGATCAACACCGATAGAATAATCTCCGACCAAATACTAGTCACAGCTACGGCAACGAATGTAACCACGGATAACAAAATCAATAGCAATTGTTGGCTGATTTCAAAATCGAAAACAACCAAAGGCTCGTCCCTGGAAAAAACCAGGTAAATCGAAGCGACAATGATGATGATGAAGAAGATTAAGGTGATTGGATGGCGAATTAGGGTTAACAAGAAGATGAGTAATGCGATGAGTAGGTAATTTGCGCGGAAGGTGTGAAGGTTTTTCTGGATACGAAGGGAGACTTCGGCGAAGGAGATTGGGATAGATAGGGAAGATAATGACAGGAAGTCGTTCAACCATGGGCGGAGGGACTGCCGGATTTGGCCGGCGGTAGTTGTTGATGGTGATGGCGTCGACATAGCGAAAATCCACCGCAAAATCAATTTTTACTTCCAATTATCTAACTACCCCTAATTTTTATATAATGTAGTTTTCTCAAATAAATAAAAAAAAAATCTTGGAAAACCCGTGCTGGATTTGCCATGTAAATGAGCTCAAATCCAGGGTGCTCGCTGGAAAATTGCGAGTAGGTTTCCGTTGATATCATTTGCCGTTTCCAAAAGAAAAAGAGAGTAAAATAGTGTGGATACTGGAGTACGCGTCCTCGCTTCGGGTGGAAAATTTAATACCCACCCTGTTGTACCCACGAGTACCCAAACCCGCGGATCAAATTGGCATATCTATTTGTGTGTTAATATTTTGGGCTAGGTTTGCATCAAGCTTACCTTATTAAACAACTTTAAAGTCAATCACATTACTGTTGATGTGGCAAAATTGAAGAACGAAGGAAAAAAGGTTATTGACATAGATGTGTCAATTTTCTGTAGGCAAGATGTGATATGTGGCTAATGTGAAGAACTAAAGATTAGAGAAACACACACTATTTGGAAAGTCTTAATAGTATTACAATAGGCGGTAAAACTTTTCTAGATAAGACAATACACTTCCCTCCTAAGTTGTGTGGATTAAAAGGTTCTTAAATGTTAGGTTGAGTTATGAACCCTAATTTTCAAAGGTTTATTAATAGATGAAATTGAGGAAAATAACAAGTCAAGGTGTTTAAACATGTTATTTATGATGATTGTAACATGCGTTGGCATTAGTTATATAGTTATTCATAATTATCTGACCTACTTGAGAGTAATTTTTTTTTTCATACCATCATTTCATAAATTAATCATTAATGGGTCAAAATTGCCAAACTTTTAATTGATATTACAATATCAATCATGTAATTAAAAGATGTTTTTCGGTTTCGGTCTGGTTTGATTCCCGGACCACGCTCACCCCTACTTGAGCGTGTCTCAACTGATATCAAGAATTAGGGCATTGTCAGCCAGCTATATATATCATCATTTGATATCAATTTGTCACTCAACTATACATTAATTTGTTAGAATTTGTTATCGTTTGTATTACACAATCATTAGTGTATTAGGTTTATTACTAATAGTAAATTAATAATTGAAAAGAGTGTGTTTTATATATCTTTCACTATCTCCATCACATACAAGTTTACATGTGCATCAAATAATCATGCATCAAATAGTCATAATACAACATGTAGTGTTGTTGAGATCCAATAGTGCATTCAACACACCAAAAACAGGTAAAACGTGACGTTTCTAAGTTTTGCTTGTGAATGGTTGTATTTTTCTTTATTGTTACGTAACTTCAATGTTAAAATATAACTGCACCTTCCAAATGATTTCCAACGTTGAGCCGATAAGGTGAATGTATTTGTCCCAAGGTCATAAAGATATTCTGTTTTATGTTTCAAATAAATCCATCCAATGTATTTGGCTTTTCGATGCATGTCTCTAGTAAGCATTTGGTCTCCTCATTCGACCAAATTCGTCTTGTCTCTGTACTTGTCATTTAGAACTAAAACCACAATCAACATACAACTTATACAATCACAAATTTACCACCTCTACAAAACTAACAAAACACTATATATTTAACCCACAACTAAAAAGTAAAATACTAATATTGTTTTCTTCTAAAATCTGAATAGTAAATTTGATTGAAAGGAAATTAATTGGAAGGGAAAGAAAACATAAAAAAATACATGTAGGGATATGTAGGGATGAAACTCGCGTGATTTAAGGCTGTTGATGGTGTCATGACGGTGGTTTAGAGTTGTTGATAGTATCGTACTCCCTCCGTCCCAAAAAAAACTTCTCATTTAACTTGGGCACAAGTTTTAAGGTGATAGTTAGTGGTAGGGTCATTGGTAATAATTTTGATTAAAATATATGATTGGTTTGGAGAGAGAAAGATAGTTAGTGGATAGTTAGTGGTGGGGTCCTTAATAATAATAATATTTTATTATATGAAGCCCATCGAATGTAGAAATGAGAAGTTTTTTTATGGGACAAAAATATAAGGTCAAATGAGAAGTTTTTTGTGGGACGAAGGGAGTACTAGCTAGAGATAACCACAATAGGTTTTCAAAAGAACAAATTATATGATTTTATTGTTACCATAAAATTTACGAGTTTACATAATAACTAAGGATATTTACAAATTAGATACGACCAGAAAAATAACACATGTAGTGGATGTAGTTAAGACTTTGGACAACTATAACATCTACTAATATTGAAAATCTTTTAAATATCATATGAAAAATCCCTGTAACATCACTAACTATTTTAATTTATACCCGGTCCCTAAATAAACTTTTGATTTCCCCTTAAATATTTGTCTCAAATGAATTCTCACATCTCGAAATTGATGGAGTGTACCTACTAATATAATATTTACCAAAAAACTACTTCTGCGTAAAATAAAAATAAGAAAGTTTATTTGGGGATGAAGAGAGTAGTAATACGGGGTGCATTTGTCGCCTTTTTATTTTTATTTTTGGGGAAACACTCGAGAAAAGGCACTTTGGTCTTTGGATACTCTCTCTCTTTCTCTCTCGAATACATGTCTCTCTCTCTCCTTCCTGAATGCAGCAGGCAGCCATTAAAGCATCTATTTAAGTTTCTTTCTGGTTTAGCTCTGCAACATTAACTCCGTCACTCACTTACCTAACTTGATTTTGACTTCGTTTTCTGTTTTTCGTATGAATTTTGTTTTCAAAGTTAATTTGACTATTACCAAAAAGTCCGATTAGTGTAGAAAGAGCATCTGATCGGATATGAAGTCAATAACTCGTCTGGACTCTGCCGTATTTCAACTCACGCCCACAAGAACAAGGTAGTCAGTTATGTGTCTGCTTTTGTTTAAGTTTCGGAATTCTATTTGGCGTTGTAGCTCGATGTATAGATAGTCACATTTGATTTTGATTCCTTTATCCGCTCTGCCAGATTTTGTTACGATGTATGCTCGATTTATTATAAATAATTATTATTTATCTTTTCGAGAGTTTTGAAACCTAGATTAGATAAAACCCTGCAGATACTGAACCCGATGCCATTCAGGGGTTTTGTGTTGATAATTAAACCTTTCATCCTCTAATGCAATTGACGGAGGGTTAATTTAGCTTCGCAATTGAGAAATGAGAAATGTTCCACTTGAATTTAAATTTCTCACTCTCTTTGGTTCTGCCATCTGCTCAAAATTTAATTCAAATTTCTCACAATTGACGAATGTGTTGCAGTATAGGCTTAGAACAATTTCTTTAACATTGTGATGATGTATGGTTTATAGTTGAAATTGTTGTAACTGGTGGCAGGTGTGATTTATACATCATTGCAAATGATAAGAAAGAGAAAATTGCTTCTGGTTTGCTGAACCCATTCATTGCACACCTAAAGGCAGCTCAAGATCAAATTGCAGAAGGTGGTTATTCAGTATTGCTTGCACCAGATCCTGGCACTAATGCATCATGGTTTACAAAGTGTACAGTGGAAAGGTTTGTCCATCCATTTTATTCGGTCAGATTGAGAAAAAAACAGTTGAAGTGTCATCTGTAGCTTAAATGCTAGTTTTTCCTTCATTTATGGCACGAAAAAGCAAAGCAAACCCTAACATGTTTGTTGTTTGTAGTTTTGTTCGGTTTGTGAGCACTCCAGAGATTCTTGAACGTGTCTACACCATAGAATCTGAAATCCTACAAATAGAAGAAGCAATTGCCATTCAAGGAAACAACGAAATTCTGGTGAGCTTATACATATATATATATATATATATATATATATATATATATATATATATATATATATATATATATATATATGTATATGTATATATATCATTTGTTCCAACTAATTAAAAAAAGAATCTTAATTTAAGTGTTCATCATGGCAGATAGAAGACCAACATGTGGCAAGTAGTGAAGGTAGTGTATAGTAGATGACTTGGTATTTCCTCTTTTATTATTAGTTTCTAATCTTGTGTTGTTTTTGGCAGCAAATAAACCTGCATATGATGCTGATGCTAATGAAGACAAGGCGATTGTTCTCTACAAGGTAACAAATCACCAAGTATTCTTATCTTCTGCTGTTTTTGTCACTAATTCTGTTTTTTATTTTTTTATTTAATTAATCTGGCAGCCTGAGACTACCGTTTCCAGTGCGAAGGATGGAAATTCAAAGTAACAGTCCTTCCATTCTTCAGTCCATTAATAAGTTTTTTAACAGAAATTTTGTATCTTAATATGACATTTTCTCCATTAGAGATGTATTTTTTATAAATCAAAATTTTGATTTTTAATAATGTTGTATGTATAATCAGAGTTGAGCTGTTGAATGTTCTCGAGACACGAAAAAGTGTGCTGAAGAAAGAACAAGGGATGGCTTTTGCACGTGCTGCAGCTGCTGGTTTTGAAATGGAACATCTGGCAAATCTGTTATCATTTGCTGAATGTTTCGGTGCATCACGTCTAATGTATCAACCGACTTTTGTCTTTTGTGCTGCTGTTTATATTCTGATTTTTGATTTTGATTTTGATTTAGGAGTGGTTGCTTGAGGTTCATGGATTTGTGGAAGCAGAAACACGAGTCTGGACAATGGGTTGAAGTAGAACCAGAACCAGAACCAGATTATTCTGTTATTTCAAACATACATAATGATGCTACTTCTAGCAGCAGTCCAAATGCAAATTCAGGTAAAGGACTTACCAAACCACAAATTTTTTAATATTAATTATGATTTTTTGAAACAATTGTTGCAGTTGGAGGACAATTACCCCTTGCATGGTCACCAGGGACAGGTGGCGTACCTGTGTATCAACCATATCCTATGCCCTATTATCCCTTTTATCCTCCACCACCACCACCTTATGCTTATCCATCCACGGATATTAACATTAATAATAATGAGGACAGCTCAGAACAACATAATAATGTTTCTGGTAAAAAGAAATCAAACAAGGTGGTTATCCGTAACATTAACTTTATTAACTCAAAAAAAACCAAGAATTCGTCAGAATCAGCATCTGACAGTGGTGATGAGATCGATACAGAGAAAAAGAGAAAAGGTGGTTGGAAAGAGTCTGAGACAGATAACGGGCACTGGGATGCATTTCAAACTTATTTACTGAAAGGTGCTGCAGAAGGTGAAAGTGAGACAAAAAGATGCCAAAAATCGATGGTTGATGATCCATTAGCTAATGCAGAACGTGGTAGTTGTGGTGTGTACAGGAATGGGAATGATGATTTTATAATAGGCAGAAGAGAAGAAGCAAATGTAAATGAGAATAATAATACAAGTATTAGCATGAATATGGAGGTTAAATATGAGCCAGATGCCTTAAGTTTGATGCCTGAGAGAGATGTTGAGAAGAGGTCTATAGGCTATGATCCTGCTTTGGATTATGAAATGCAATCTTCTTCAGTTTTGCGTGAGAAAAAGAGCAAAACTCTGGTTAAAAAAGTGTCTAAAAGTGCAGAAAAACACCAACCTAAAAAAGGGAAACCATCAAAAGTGAATAATATTGTAGAGGATGCACGTGCACGAGCTGAGAAATTAAGGGCATATAAAGCAGATCTGCAGAAAATGAAGAAAGAACAGCAAGATGCAGAAGTGAAAAGACTTGAAGCTTTAAAAATGGAGAGACAGAAGAGAATTGCTGCAAGAGCCAATTCTAATTCCAATTCCATTTCCAAAGGTTCAAAGTTCAGTGATTCTGAGCCTGGTTTAACTTCTCCATTGCAAAGGTCCAAAATAAGACCAACAGCTTCTGTAGGGTCAACAAATTCAAAGAATAGGTCTTTGTCAGATGCAAAGAAGGATATGAATTCGGTTACGCCAGCTGGCATTAGAAGGCTATCTGAGCCTAGAAACAATAGCAGTGTTCATACTAGAAGTGCTTCAAAATCAAGAAAGTTTTCTTCTGCTGTTGTTATTGATCAAAGTAAGGGTAAGGCTGCTGATCTTAAGATGAGAACATCTAAGGTAGCTTCAAATCTGGTGAATGTAAATGTGAAGGAGAAGACTGTAATTGACAAAACTGTTGTTATGGTTGAAAACAAGCAGCAAAAAGCTCATGGAACAGGGGTGGTGGATAAGGCAGTCCACCCACCACCACCACCACCGCCGCCGCCAGAGAAGCATCCTACTGAGGTCAGTCAGAATTTCATTTTAATTTTGGTTAATTTTGATTTATTTATTAATATAACATGTTTGTGGGTCAGGTGAAGAAAACATGTGTGGAGGAAAAGGAAAAGGGTGGAGAACCATATGCGCGTGTTTCATCATTTGAAGACCCGTCTACTAGAAATTCAGATTATGCAAAAGCACCTCCTCCTGCTTCCTCAAATTTTGAAACACCAACTGAAAAAGCATTTGTTGTTAACAACAACCTCAAATTGGAAAAGATCCTTGAGAAGCCGCCACCTCCTCAACCCAAAGGATTCAAACGCCTTCTCAAACTTGGAAAGAAAAACAATTCCCCTTCTCCAGATCACCATGCTTCTCAACCTCAAGGTAACAATATAATTAATTTAATTTATTAACCTAAAGAGAAAAAATAATCATATGTTCTGACTCACCAGTTCAAACCTTAATCTCCCAACATCAAACTTCTCAAAAGTGTGAGTCTACTTTTAATCAATTTTTTGTTTTTGGCCCATCACTAAAGTATTTGACATATACTAATTTGTGTCTAATATAAAAAATACTTGTTTGTGTTGTTGATGTGATTGGCAGCTTCACGACACTTGTCTTTATTATCCTCCTTGCGTGGTGGAAAGAAGTCAACCACATGAAGTGTTACTATGTATGTATGCAAGTACAAGTGTTATGATGCACATTCAAAATCTCTACTTTATTACTATGTATGATGCATCTTGTGGATGTTTTGAGGGGAATCACATACAAAATGTATGTTTTTTCTTCTAATTTTGGGGATTTCCTATTCTTGTTTCTATGCTTCCGGTTGTTGCAAATTTTCACTCCATTCGTACAATACCACCCTATGTGACCAAACTTGGTGTGAGAATAAGCACTTGTTTTGGGTAAGACATTCTAGGGGTGCCCAACCCCAACCCGATTATGCTTGTCGGATATGTTGATATCGGGTTTTTTTAACCTAACCTAACCAACTTGATTCTTTATCAGGCTTTGGGTTGACCCTTTCAGTCATTGGCTCGAGGGGAAGAGGTAGACCGAACCTTAGGTTGATGAACGTAGTCAGTTGCGATCTTAGCCTGATCGAAGACATGACTTCTGAAATGACTCTTGGAGGATTAGTATTCGGGCAGATGTATAAGGAGATATACACTCTCATTTGTAGTGTAGTAACATATAAGACAAGTATGAGATTTAAACTTATATGATTCTATGCTCGTAATTATTTAGAAGTCTCTTGATATATAGCCATATAGGATTGCATGGCATGCATGTTTATGTCTATCTCTTGATTAATGTTTTTGATTGATACATATATTTACGTTAGGGCAGAACTCCCCCTCACACATATTTACATGCTTTTAGCATATTCACCACACCCTTGCACAAACGGGCTACGCGCACACATTTTCATACTCACGGCGTATATTTTTATAAAAATGCATACACATATCATATACACACAATTTCTCTCACTTGCATCTTTGTTGGAGGTCTCACTATAAGTAGTCTCTCTATCTCTGGGTATTGGTACACACCACATGCTCAAACTGTCCGAAAGCCACTAGAAGCTTATATCACTTGTATGTATTGTGATGTGTCCATCTTGTAAAGTCGAATTTGAGTTCCACGCAATGTAAGCAACATTTTTCTATTTCTGTGTATAATACCAACATAGGATCCAAAAATTCCATAGATCACTCCAACTTGAAAAGACAAAAATTTCATAACATCCGTACAAATTTAAACACAAATAGGAGCATCACATTGTCGTGTTTATTAATTAGAAAGAAGCAATAAGACAAACGTATCGAATGCTGATGTACACAAAATGAAACAGTGAATCCAACCTAAACAAGACCGAACTCAACCAACTTATAATCCTCGTTCATGTTTTCATGTTTTTTTCAACAGGTCCATGAGGAAGATCTTTTAAGGATTGGTCTCAATTGTCTATCATCTTCAAGAGAGATCATTCCCAAATGTGATGGATCTTCCAACATCATTTTTGCTACTAAATACCCTGCAATTGACCATGTTTGATACTTTCTTGCTTGCTTACCAATATACCTTCCATTTTTGCCATCATAGTATTCAGGCCAACCGTCTTTTAGTAATCGGCTTTCAGCAAGTTCAATTGCACGTCTTGCTATTTGTGGTCTCCCAGTTTTGATGCAGGCAGCCGTTAGTAGCCATAGAAGCACTGCAATTATTCACAAAATATAAAAAATAAGGCCAAAATATGTTTCAGAACTTGACTGACTAGGTCTTCTACTATCCTGAACTATTAAAGGTGCAACATGGTACCCTGGACTTGACAAAATGGTCGATGTAGTACCCTGACTCATTAAGTTAATCACGTTTTCTTACTTGACTTACTATCCTTGGAGCCTTTGACAGACTAAAAAATATACGTTCATCTCAATACATTGATATAATAAGCAAATCATGCGAGAAACAAGACCAAATTAGCGAGCAAGAGTACTAAATTAACCATTGTGTCAAGTCCGGGGTAGCATGTTGCACCTTTATTAGTTCTAGTTCTGGGTAGTAGAGGATCTAGTCAGCCAAGTTCAGGTAGGGGTGAGCACGGTCCAGAAACCAAACCGAAACGAAACCGTAGAACCGAAACCGAAAATGATGCAACTTTCGAAACCGAACCAATAACATGTTTTCGGTTTTGGTTCGGTTCGGTTTTCTAAGCCTAAATGTTATCTTATCTGAAGAACGAACCGAACCGAAACGGGTAAAACCGAAACCGAAAATGATAAATTTTCAAAACCGAACCGATTACATGTTATCGGTTCGGTTTTTTGGGTCCAAATGCGCACCCCTAAGTTCAAGGTACTAAAATGCATTTTGGTTGTAGCAAAACTAGAAATTAAGGGGAAAAAAAGACAAACCTGGCCAAGATCCACCATTATGGTAACTCCATCGAGTGTTCTTAGGATCACAACCAGTTACAATTCTCCACTCATGGCTTTCAATTGCAGGATAACAAATCTTAACAGGCATTTCTCCAACTAACTCTTCCCAACGTGCATCAAAAAGATCCATAATTGCAGAAGCTTGTTCAGGTGTTGCAAGAGAAGACAAAATAGCAACACAATTACCTAAAGCAAACCATCTAAAATCCATCCTAGCTGGACTCACATTCCCAACAAAGTAACCGCCACGTGTCGGCATAAAATCAAACACCCAATCTGGGATTGAATCAGGAATTACATTAAATTTATTTACAGCAGTGTGAGAGTATTCTTCGGTTTTGTAGCGGTATATATCGTTTAATTGTTGGAAATCGATCCAGAAATAACTTCTCATGTGAAAGCTTAACGCGTGCAAACGCTTCATTATTCTTTCAGCAAATTCTTTTCCTTCTGCATCAAGTTTTAACATTGCTAGAGAGCATCTTAATGCCATGAAAAAAAGTGCTTGAATTTCTATTGGATAACCATAAACTCCCTGAACACAAAAATAATGTAACCATATCATAATGTATCAAACAGGGCCGTTTTGGTAATTATAAGTTTTTAGTTTCATTTTTTATAAGTACGAATTTTTAGCTGCCTATTTTAGTAATTATAATGTTAAAAAACATAAAAAAATAAAATAATAACCACATAGTGCCCAAAAAAACTTCTTTTAATTACTAGATAGGGAAAAAAAATATAGGACTGGCTAAAAAGTTCTAGTTATCAAAACTGACCATAAAAAGTTAAAATTAACAAAACAGGCAATAGGTTAAAATAGGCCAGCTAAAAATTGAACAAGTCAAATTAAATATGTATAAATTTAAATGAAATAGCAGTAAAAATTGTAAGAATAACAAAATAAAAGTTGTTACCATCCTTCGGTCAATCATTGAGCAGCCGTCTGCACACAACAAAGTTGGAAATGTATCAAAACCTTCTGATAAACACAAATTCAAAATAAGTCTCATTCCCTTTTGGCAATCTGGTGTTTCAGCTAAAGTCAAATCTCCAGTTGACTTTGTATATGCACGAAGTAATATAATCCACCAAAATCCAGAATCAACAGGTGCAACTCTTCCAATTGCACTTTCACCAAAATCAGCAACAATTGTGTCTGTTTTTCTCTCGGGATCATGAAGAACTTTGAAACTGGCAGGCATTGCCCCTTCCCCAAGTTTGAATCTGTCAATTCTTTTTTCCCAACCTTGAAGTTGAAGTGTTTTTAGTAAGAAATTCTTCACTATTTCAGGCTCACCATTCATTAGGAAAGCTAGTGCACTAGGTACAAAATCCCGTACAAATACCTACATTTAATATATAATTGAGTAAATTACACAAATTGTCCTTTAGGTTTGTACCATATTACATATTTGGTCCTTTAGTTTCATAAATTACACCGGTAGTCTTATTTCTGAAACTGTTGACACGTTTGGTCCTTTACCAAAACACACGTTAACTTTTCCCGTCAAGTATGGTCACTGTGATGCACGAGGGGGTAAATCCGTCCTTTTCCCTTTCCCTTCACCAATTTGAAACCCATAAAAACCCATTTGTTTGACGGTAAAACTTAATGTCTATTTAGGTAAAGGACCAAACGTGTCAATAGTTTCAGAAATAAGGAGTACCAGTGTAATCTATGAAACTATATGACCAAATATTTTCAGAATTAAGGACTGCCAGTGTAATTTATGTAGATAAATGACCAAATATGTAATATGGTACAACCCTAAAGGACCATTTGTGTAATTTACTCTATATAATAATAATAAGTAGCTAGGATTTTAATCTTTAGATAATT